>CM077795.1:26220380-26367880 GCA_039737535.1 Lagodon rhomboides
GCTTTTTCCGTGTTTTTTTCTTTTTTTTTGGTTCGTCCTCCACCGCAGCAGACAGACGCAGATGGTGTGTGATGTAGCAACTTTGATAAAGGACAAAAAAAAAATGTATAAGAAAGAAAATAAACCCTGAAAAGGTTGCAGCTTTGGAGCACTTATCCATTCGTCTGCCTCACTGACGGTCAGAAGTCGAAACATTGTCACGTGTTACTTGCAGGTACAATTAACCCTACTTAGATCCACCACCCCTCTTCCTCACCCTCCGACCTCCCTCCCTCGCCTCCTGTCTTAACCCTCTCCTGACCCTGCCTCTCCCACCCCATCCTTCCCACCTCCTATTAAATCCCCATCTGACCTTCCCACAACCTTCACCTTCCGGCCCCACCCCTCCATCCCCGGTGCCTCGCCCAACCCCTCCTGCTCGGCGCCCACTCATTTTTTTTCATTACCTGTCAACCCCCATTATCTTCCAGACTTCATTTCACCTTCCTCTCTCCTCCCCTCAACCCCTCATCTCCATCTCAGCCACTCTGGGATCCCCTCAGAGCTCCTCACACCTACAGTACATATCCATCTTTTCATTATCCTTGATTCCTTATCGCGCCTTTGAAAAAGACATATGTAATTGACTTCCACTTCCAGAATTGTTCCATCTCATTTTTCACCCTCGCTCAATTTTATTGTAACTTTGCTTCCCGTTCTCTCATCTTCCATTTCTCTCACTTCCTCCTGCATTCTGCCCTTCTCACTCCCGTCCTCTTTGATTTTTTTTTTTAAAGGTTATGCTTGTGCCTTCTCTGCCTCACTAGACATCGGAGAGCGAAAGGAAAAACAGGAAAAGGGGAGCGGACGTTTGACAAAGGTCGAAACTCTAGATCAAAATACAGTGGGGATTGCAAAGACTCGCTTTCCTTTCTGCGGCTGCTGAGTCACCTGAATGTTGGCTTTCACCTGCCCTGATGCATCTGAACAACAACTAACAATAAAGCTGCCAATTCACATCAATCTCTGGCTGTGTAGGTCGTGACACCACATCATCTAGCCATTTGTTCTCATCTGTCAGAAGCCTGTTTTAACTACCCAGGGTATCCGTGTTTCTTGTCGACTGTCGTCCACTCCTGTTGTAGGAATTTCCTGATTACAAACAGGTCAACAAGTCAATCAGCTGATTACTTGTAACAATGAAAACATTCACCCAACTTACTTGACATGTTTGGCATTTGCCATCTAGGTCAATTTTCCAATAAAATAATAAGCTTTCAATAATAAGCTTTCATGACAAAGCTTTCTCACAGTGCACCATTTTCTACAATCTTTTGTTCTCACGCCCCTTCTTATAACCCCCCCTTCCTGGCTCCCCGTCTCTCCCTGGGGCCCTGCTTGGTCCTGCAGTGGCAGAGCTGGCTCGAGACCCTTGGGGGTTTTAGCTGGCCCCACCTGCATTCTGATAGAATGAGACCAGATGAGCTCAGGGAAGGACTGGATGTATTAAAGCAGCGAGGGGCTCTAAAACACAAGCAGCCCTGAGTGTTTAAGCTCTGCGGAAGCACAGGGAAGATGATGAACAGCCAGAAAGACGTACATGAGCCTCCATACTGCACATATCTGGATTTAAAACACACAGCTGAAAAGCACTAAAATAAAGTACTAAAAGTCCAGACACACCCAAACACTGAGAACACGCACAGCACATGTGCAGTTTTACAGACACGCAGCTTTTCAAAAGCGTGCACGCACACACTAATAACAATGGAAATGAAGCCAGGATTATTACGGGAATGTTAACAGCTTCATCGTTACACGATGCCAAGCAAAACTCTATAAAACTGACCAACAGCAGTGAGCTCATTCCAACACAATCAACACAGGAAATTGACTTTTTCTCAACAAACCACTACAGTGGCTTGTGCTCCACAGACTTCTCCGACATGTTCGCCGTTTCACCACAGTTTCCAACATACAGAGGATTAGCAGAACAAATTGTATCTGCAAAAGGGAGCAGCAGGGAGGAACCTTTCATGCCAAGTCAAACTAACCAGAATTATCTGATGAAATAAAGCAAAAAAGCAAGTGCATCGTTCCATCGCCCCATCTGAACGACCTCCAAACCCTCAGAGAGGTTGGACGATGATGGCAGACTTATTTCTGCATGACTCCATCGCACCAGGTTGACACAGTTATGACAAAGCAGTCGCATGAGTCACACAGATGACTTGCCGACGGGATGATGAACGCAACCTGAGATTTAACCCGATTGTGAGCGGTGACTCTGAGAGTAACTTGAGTAATGGCACTGCATGACGAGCTCACGGTCATCAAATTGAGCTAATATGATACCACCGAAGACAGCGACGTGACGGCGCAGTCGTTGCTAATGGCTCCCTGAAAATAAATGGGTGTCATGTAAATGTGGAGTCAGTGTATAATCTCTATTTTGTGTTCAAAGTGCTTTACACAGCATGCAAGACCAAGTATGCTTTTATCTGGTTTCAAGAATGCTTTCAAGAAAAAAGCAGCAAAGTCCTTGAGAGGGTTCATTGCGACCTTGGACACAGTACTTGACCAAACAGCCTCATTTATAAGGCCATTCAGGAGCGTTCAATTGACTCTATCTTCCTCAGCAGGTGAATAATACCTCGTCCACATAGGCCCATGCTAAATAAATTGCTCATAAGCATTTAACTGTCCTGAGGACTTCAGAAACGATTCCTGCTTGCTTTTGCAGTTCTCCAGCAGTGGTGGTGTTACCCTACTTATTACCGATTATGTGTGACACCAGCTGGTTTCTGAAAAATAGTACAAACCTACCACTGTAGTTATTACGCAGGGTTATATAACTGTGTGTGCATGCTTCTGTTTCCTTTAATGAGATACTGCAGAGGTTCCCAAAGACTCCCAAAGTGTTATAAAAGAGGGGCGCGGCGAGGTTTAATAAATGAGGCAAATGTTTCCCAACTTAAGTCAAGTCAACAGCAGATCACAACAAAAGTTATCTCAAGACACTTATCAATTAGAGCAGGTCTAGACCGTACTATTTAATTTACAGTGACCCAGCATTCCGGCATGAGCAAGCGCTTGGCGACAGTGGTGAGAAACCACTGCCTCAAATGTTGTAAATATGGGGACTCTGGCTTCTGGTATGACTGCCCACAGCACCAACTTATGGTTAAAGAAGTCAACTATTAAACTAGAGTGTAAAACCCCGGCAGCGCACAGCATCACTCTTCTGAACAATCCTATTTTTAGTGCTTGGTGGGAACAGAGGGAATGAATAGACGAGTAACCATCAATGGTTGTGGCCAAACTGTTTGTGGGGCACTTAAGAAACAAATTTGGTGCAAAGATGTGATTTGTCGTTTCCCGCGTGCAGAGATTTCCAGACGTGATTAAACGTGTCAAATAAAGCAGGACTATCTACGCTAAAGAGAGTGTGTACGTTTAGAAATCTTGCCTCACCAACCTCCCCCTCTGCCTGAAGTTATTTTCATTAGACGTTCATCGGTGTCTGTTGCTTAATGTTATTGATGCAGGCTTTACTTGTGTGTGACCCCAGTTAGCCAGAGAGGGGGAAACAAATGTAGAAGTATTTGGAGGGGGAGGAAGCAAACGGCAGACGTCAGACGCTTTGCCTTATAACACAGGAAGTTAGCTAACCACACAGACGTTGCAGAAGACGTGGTGTTTTCCGGTGTGTACCGATGCCTGATTGCTTCAAAACAGCAGAGAGGATGCCTCTTCATGCTCTGAAAGAATCCAGACGACAAATCCACTGCACGCAGTGTGAAGGCATCTGTGTGTCTTTATTCAATTGGGGCACAAAATGTTGAATCTCAGTGTGTTAAACTCTGGATTACTCAGACGGCATAAACATCACTCCTTGCTGGTTTTATCCTAGTGTTGTGCACCCTGAACTGTCCTGTGCAGATGGCTGAAACCGCCTCATGTTAAATTAATGATCCTGGGGGTGCCGCGGAGTAGCCTGGCTGTAAAAGCCCCTTCCAGCAGGTTTCCCCCTCTGAGGTGATGGGTTCATCTATGTACGTGGGGTTGTCCAGTGAGAGAAAGACAGAAACCCGTTGAGGCATCTGATGTCTTAATGAAGTGACTTTCTCTGTGTGCATGTGTGTGCTGCTCTGTGTCTGCTTCTCTGCAGCACGTGTGTGTGTGTGTGTGTGTGTGTGTGTGTGTGTGTGTGTGGTATGAATCTCAGTCATTAGTGAATCCCCGAGGTCTGTTATGGTAGTGAGAGAATGCACAGGATCTTCTGTCTCTCGCCCCGCTGGAAGACGAATCGGGTTTCTGGATCAATAACAATCAATCACAACCAGGGTCATCGGAGCGAAATAAAAGAAGTCAAATGAAATAAATAAAAAATAAATCTTGAACTACTCAGCAGTTTTTCTTTCAAAGCATTGGCAGTTAAAGGGAAAAACATCCAATGGGTCTACTCGTCGCTGTGATTTGTAAGTGGAGGCTTTATTGTTCTTTAATCTCGGCTGAAGACACAAGAGATGCTCCATTTTCTTCCTCTTTTTGCATTGTTTTTTTTTGGACTCCTCTCAATTCAGAGCTTCAGGAACTTGATTCACTCCAGAGCGAGCCATTAATAGTGGGAGAGAGACGCCAGACACGAGCCTACACCAGTGATAATGGATTACTGATGTCATTATGGTTTAATAAGGCCTCTAAACAACATCCTCTGATCCAATGCCAGAAAAACATTTCTCTTTGAGCGTCTGTGTGTGTGTGTGTGTGTGTGTGTGAACAATGTACATTTATAACTTGTCTAACATCCAGTCATTACCGTTATATCATCACAAATGGGCAATCCCCTGAGATACACTGGAAAAAGTAAAGCAAAGTAACAGTGTCTTGTGCGATGGAGGTTTCTTTATGACTTTTTAAATGCATTCTGCTGCTGTAAGATATTTGCTCCGCTAGTTTATTAATTAAAGAGAGAGAGAATGTCTAGATTACTCAAACCATTAGGGTCTTAGAGCATAACATTTACATTTAGGGCATTTAGCAGACGCTTTTGTCCAGAGCGACTTACAGTAAATCATACATACATTCATACACTGATGGAGGTGGCTGCCATGCAAGGTGCCGACCAGCACATCAGAAGCAGTTTGGGGTTCAGTATCTTGCTCAAGGACACTTCAACATGCAGAGCAGGGGAATCGAACCGGCGACCTTCCGATAACAAGACGCTTTACACCTGAGCCACAGACGCCTTTTCTTAAAGCATAAGACAGCAAACACATCTTCATCCCCATGGCTGCAGCCAAGCATTTGAGCTTGACTTTCTGTCTATGTCTCTATTTCTGGAGCTAAACAGCGTTGCAGCATTTTTCCTAAACAGCTGAAGTGGATGGGAACGTGAGAAACAACCGAAAAAACAACAGAAAACGGCTCCATACAGCTCGCTGCAATCCAAGACTCCAGAAGCACCAAGATCCCAAATTGATTTGAAAAGATGTTATTTACACCCCACGATGTGTAGCTGAGCTTGTGCACCAACACTTTGAACTTATCAGCTGTACTGTGATGCTTTCGGCTATAAAAAGGTTGTGCTTCCGAGACTTGGTTTTCACCGGGTGAGCTGTTTCTAAGTGGGTTTTAAAAAGTCCCCAGCTACTTCAGCTGTTTAGGAGAATGATGTAGCTCTGTTTTGACGCGAAGCTCCAGAAATGTTTCGTCAGCTAAGAAACTTCACCAGACTTTCTTTTGAAATATGTGAGTGGATAAAGACTGAATTTTCGTTTTTGGCAAAACTGTAGACTTATGTAGTTAATATTCCTAATATTTTCCATATTGTTCTTGTGTGTTACACATATTAGTCCTATTTTTCTATATAAATTCTATCGCACAATCTTGGACAGTGACCATAAAGGATCTCTCTTCACATCGTCTTGTATAAAAGATGTATGATGGATTCTTATTTCAATTTGACTTTCAACATGAGCTTGACGGCTAACAAAGACAACGTGGAGGAATTAACTGGTTCCACTATGTGTCACCAAACCACCAAGAGTACACTCCATGATCAGAGAGATAATGGGTCTGGTGTTGCACAAATCATAAAATCAAAAACGAAAACACAGACAAGTCTGAGTCACGGTCACGAGTCCAGCTGCCTCCGTACAGTGCTCAGGTGTACCACGACCTGGGTGACTGAGAATCTTCACGACAGACACAAATCTTGGGGGGGAAACCTTCTCAAACCTGTCTCAGCCTCCGTCACGTTCAAATGTCAGAACAAAAACACCTCGTCCTCCATGTGTTAACCAGTCAGTTGTCGTTCCCAGCATGCATCTGTTTATTTCAGTTAGCCCCCTTCCTATCCGCCACCCACAGTGTCACATATGCGTGTGTGGCAGCACCAAAATGACCCGCTTTTCCCAACACAGCCTGTTTCTAAACAACAGGTGCCTGCACCGGGAGTGACTCTCGCACGCACAACACACACACACACACACACACACACACACACACACACCACAAGTCATCAACAGAAACATAAATGATGGATGTGAAAGAATGGAGCAGAAATAGCCTTAAATGTAGAGAAAGATTGGTTTTATATTCTGCGTCCTACCTGGTTGTTGACATAATCCTGGAGAGATCAGCGGAAACATGAAAGAAGAGAGAAAGAAACAGGATACAGTCACACAGGGACAGTATGCAAACTTCAGTGTGAGGGGAGAGTAGAATGGGTACAGGCTGGCATATCATGTTCTCCTAATCTATATTCCCATTTAATAAAAGAAAAGTGAGCATGTCAAGGGCCCCATTCAGTCACTCAGCAGTGACCAGAGTATAAACACGTCGCAGCACTCTCAGCTCTTGTATAAGAGATGCTTTCTTTGTGTCTCTGCATCATCCTTCTCTCCAACCTTGCTCAAATCTAATGCACTATTGTCATTCTCGGCATTTCAAGGACACCGGCTCTGTTCCACGTGTTTTTGTCCCGCGCTGGCTGGCACGTCAGAGCGGCTACAAAATAAACGCGGCCGCAAAAAAGAAATGTGGTGGGATTCGGCAACACCGAAGGCTACGAAATGTAATTTGAAAAAGTGGAACAATCACCAAGGGACAGCGCAGGCACATAGGGTGAGCAGAGGACACTTTAAGCTCTCCATTAAGCCCCTCTGTAACGCCCCAGGGGCTTCGCATGAGCAGGGTAGCAGTGTGTGTGTGTGTGTGTGGGAATGAGAGAAAGAGCTAAGTGCTTAAGTTTGTGTGTGCGTGTGTGTGTGTGTGTGTGTGGCAAAACGTGGCTTCTGGTGATTAGTCAAAAGTGTAACTGACACACGGCTGGTCCCAGTGATGCTATCAGACGGAGGGAAACTCTGCCTCATTCAAAAGTTTCAGTACTTTGTTCAGAGGTTGTTTCAGAAAACTCAGCAAGAATCCTTAAAGGGGCTCTGTGATGCTTATGAGAATAAATTCATATTAAAACCATTAATAAGGTTTAATAAAAACTCAAATATTCTTTTTTTTAATAACCGTGTCAACAAGCTAAATAAAGTCCCAGAACACTGTTTGAAGCTAGAAAGGTGGCAGGGTCCGCCAAATATAAACAAGGTGAAACACTGTGAAATTGTGTTGTCTGTGAAAGGTCAGTTTGTTGATTTAGGCATCAAACAAAACATAAAAAAGGAAATACTTTCTTTTTTGTTTAAAAAAATGGAGGTGACATAATAACATTTAGGTGTTTATCTTCTCTGTGAGCACTAAAAGACATTTATAAGGCAACAAACATAAAGAGTTTAATGGCTTTTTCACAGGTTTTTGTTTCTTTTTAATCTTCTTGATCATATGTCTGAGACAATACTTTGATGACACTGAGCGGATGTTTGCACGTGTAGACTGTGCACTTGAATAAGTAGTATATGTCTGAAGACTTTTTCCAACTTGTGTCATCTGCATCTGCTGAGACTGAAAGTACTAATAAGTCAGGACGCCAGCAGGTTTCAGCTACTAAGACTTTAAGAGGAAGAAGCTGATTTAGGAACCTCTGAAAAACAGCCTATTCTGCTAAAACACACAGTATAAAACCTCCATAAATGGACATACAGTGTAAGTGTGTTTCTAAGATCAAACTACAGGAGCTGCTTACCATTTAACATTTATTTAAAAGTGAACAACCAGTGCAAACAAGTCACAGCATTAAAGGGATGGCGTTACTCCTACCGTGTTGTAGCTGGCGGGCTCTTGGCCGTCTGTGATGAGCTCCCGCTCTCCCCGGGGGTTGACCCTCCTGAAGCGGCGTCTGGACCTCCGCTGTGATCCCTCTCTCTGCAGAAAACCGTCGTCCCCCTCGCTGCCGTTATCCACCTGCAACACACAGTCGACACCCTCCTCAGAATAGCAGCTTCTACGAGATCCACACACACAACCGTCGGGCGTGCTGGTGGACCGGTCGTCACTGTTTGAGACCTGCGGGCTCGGCTCGGAGCTGCTACGTTTAAGCAGGTCCAACTTTTGGAGCTTAGGAACTGTGTTCAGATCTGTAAATTCCACGGTTTGGCCTGTATAATCCAAGTTTTGGCTCTTGTTATCCTCTAACGTGTTGCCTTCCTTTGTCCGTGAATCTGCCTCATGCCCCGGAGCTTCTTCTGAGATCTGGCCCTGCTCTTCTTCTGGCTCCTGGTTGAACATCCAGTTCTTCCAGAGCGCAGAGAGCCGGTGCCAGCGGAGCACACTCATCCGGACTCGAGGTCGTGATCACAACAACACATAAAAGCAGGAAATACCACAGGAGGGGAGAAAGAAGCGGGCAGGGGAACACTCCTATACAAGAGTTGAATAGCAGTTTTGAATCCAAATTTTAAATAAAGGTCCACAATCCCGAGGGGTCCCGTGACACGACATCCTCCAGGGCGAACGTCCAGAACAAAAAGGAAGTAAGGAACCAAATGAAATGAGCGAACAAACAGATCTTCTCTCTTTTTGTCTCTGATCTGGCGAGAGTCGTCCTCTTCAGAGGGCAGGAGGGTTCAAGATAGAGTTCAGCTGCTCAACACGTTGCATACTGAGAGAGTTACTCACATGCTCGCTCTCTCGCTCTGCTCTCTCTCTCTCTCTCACGCTGCCTGACACGCGCACAGAGCATACACTGAGCCCAGAGTTTCCTCCAGGAAACCGTAAATACACAAATATCCTCGCCAGGCAGAAAAAAACAGCACAGCACACAGATTCCGGCCATACAATTCATTCCCCGTAGGGTTTTCTCTGCCGGTCTGTTGTTGAAGGAGGAATTTGTTTTCTTCTCAATTGCTTCATGTTAAGTAAGTCAATGGTTTTATTATGTCAGTAATGACACCACTTAAGAAAAATTCCAAATACGTTTAACCCAACCGGGAAAACGTATTTGCCTGGATTTTGTAAGACACTTGGTTTAATTTTTGTTTCAGTTTGTTTCTGCTGTGCTGTTTATCCTCCGTTCCTCAAATGTTTTATTGAAAGTTGGCGTTAGTGTGCTAAATAGACCAAATAAAAAAAACCTCTTCCAACTAGACATCCCAACACCAACCATTCCTGTTATCTTTTCTTCAATACTGTTTTCTTCCAAAACATGTCTGTTAAAAGTTTACTCCACCAATTCAACATTTCACTTTTATAGCATAGTCGAACTTACAATGGGTGCGTTTTATTCCTGTTTTCACTCACGTCCATGTGTTGGTTGGTTGTCAGAGGGATTTATCACAAACTACTGGATGGATGTCCACTAAACAATGGACCTGGGCACATAGATATCAGACCCCATTTATTTTTAGTGTGGATGCAGATAAAAGAGACGGATCCAGAATTTTTTTTCTCACTTTCTTTAACATTGTGAGATAAGGTGTTTCTCAGCATTTTCTTCAGTTTCTCAGGGAATAATGCATGGACATTGGTGGAAAAAAAAGAAAAATCAGGCGTATTTAGGTGGCTAGTATCTATGAGTGAGTACAAAAGGGGACTGTTGGGACTTGGTGGAGGTATGCGCTCTACGAAGAGCCATTCTAGTTAAAAAGAGTCAATTGAAGCAGCATTTATTTTTACATTCCTTCCTTGTCAAAACCCGGTGTCTACGTTACCCACAATGCAACTCGATTACTGGCAGTTCTTTGCAAGATTCGGTTTTGCTAGCCTCCAGCAGCTAGCCTCAAGCAAAGATGAGGAGCGAGCTAAAGAAATCTGATAAGCTCTTTTTTTATTTAAATAACTTTTTACTCTAGATTTTTTTCTTTCATTATTTCAAACTTGTCATCTTCAGCTTCTTTCTGACTCCAGTGACATCATCACCTGAGGCAATTTGTCAGATTTCACGCAGCAACCTCTGGAGTCTACTCTCCACGACCTGTAAGCAATATCTGATGTTTAAAAATAGGTGCAGTTTCCCTTTAATCAAACTCGGGCTTCCCAACATGTAAATCTTACTATGACAGCCATCTGTCAGCTCAAATTCACCTCCTCTGACTTGACCATCGCGCCATGCGTAAGGGTTTGTGGTCGCCTGCTGGTTTCATCGGCGAGCATCATCCTCGCCTCTGACCAGAATATTGATCGGATGATTCACTGCCTTTTAAAGAAGAGCTCTGCTATGTTTCTGTTTGCCTGCTCAGAGCATCACTGTCGGCTGCTCAGCCTTCCAGTTTTGTCAGTGTGTCTGTCTGAGAAGCCAAGACAGGAAAGAAATTAACAGGATCCATCTGCTGGTGTTTGCACATTTTTAAGCTGCGTCTTCTTGACACTCCTCTTTCTGTCTCGCCTTCTCTCTTTTACTTATCTTCTTTTAGCCTCTTACTCATGACTTCACTTTCTATTTTCTACTGTGTCTAGTTGTGTTAATGCGTTATATACAGATTTGTTACAAAGTTGTTATTATGTGCTACATTTTCAGCTGTAGGCTATAAAAGATAAAATGACGAGGAAGCAGGATGTTGGTGTGAAATCTTTCAAATATTTCCTCAGGATTTGGACGTGCCCTTTTGAACTTACAATGCGGTAATGTGCAGGAAGAGGGAGATTTTGTCATGGCGTATGAACTCAACGGACAGTGTTCTTGTACGTGACGATTATGTGTTTCTCCCTCTCAGGTCAGTTGTGTATTCACAGTGGAGCTGCGGCGATTAGTCAGTTAGTTATTTTGATCATCTGTCACTGTTTAGGTCATTCTTCGAGCAACATTTGCTGCTTCCAGCTTCTTAAATATACGACTTTGCGGATTTTCTTTGTCATTTATGATAGAAAATGAACAGAGTTTTTGAGTTTTGGACTGTTGGTTGGACAAAAGAAGCAATTTAAAGACGTCACTTAGGGCATCTACATACTTCTTTTGACATTTTATCAACCACATACAGAATTGTTAGATGCAGGCCTACTTCGGATACAGATTGGCCACAAATATGAGAAGCTACGACGACTGTGTTTGTTCGCTGGCGCTGAGACGACGATAGAAGACTATAAGCTATAATGCTTTCTGCCTCCCTGTATTCCCACATGTGACACATACAGAAACACCCATAATACCTAAAAACCATGAAAAGACCTGGATTATATTCCTCAAAGGCAAACATCGCGCACATCAATCAGACAACAGCTTTAAAATAAAACACAAGAGGGATCCTAAGATTTTCTGTCACTGCTGAAATGGGACGCAAACGGTCGCTATGGGCCGGTGTAGATAAAAGAACAGCGTTATGTGAGGGATATACAGAATAAGTGCTGCATTGTGGGTAGTTTAGCTGTAATGGAGTCTGAAACAACTGCATGAGGGATAGTTCGGCTCTAAAATAAGAAACAACAGTTCACTACTATAGATGTGTCCTTTCCCAATGTAAAAAATGCCATCTTGCCTCATTTTTTAACGAGTATCATGAGACGAACGGCCTGAAGGGAATCCACCCAAAATTCTTAGAAATGCACCAAACTTTCATGTCCATCCTGTGACCATATAACCATGTTTTTGTCCGACTGTGCATGCGCCTCTCTGGCTGCTTGAATGAATCAACCCCTCTCTCCGTCCCGTGATCGGCCATTCAGGACGCCTCTCTTTACGGTTTCTGACGGTCACGGCGATAATGTGACCATATTTCCTGTTTCCTCGATCCATTTAAATGTGTTTATGACTAACGTCGACTCATCCCTCAGTTTACATTCCTCTCCCCTGTCTAACTATGGTTTCCCTCCCGTTTCGTTTTGAAGCGCTATTCATTCCTTTCCTACTCTACTCTTCCCACTGCATTCCCCTCCATTCCCACCACACACACACACACACATACACACACACACACAACCCCACCCCGTCAGTCTGTGAATGTCACTCCTGTCCATCCTGTGACCAGAGTCATGACAACGGCCACAAATTACACTCCCTCTACTATTCCCATGGCCCTAATTAGCTGATTGGCTGCAATGCAGTGTGACTCGACCCACGGTCCCTCTGCTCTTGTGTGTGTTTATGCATTTATCTGGAAGCCTGTGTGTGTGTGTAAGTGTGTGTACAGGCGTGTTCATGTGTATTTGTCTTTTCAGGCAAGTTTTCTTGCCATGTTAAGTCCTCATCGAAGAATTGCTCCATGTTTTCTTCCAGTGGGCGTCCTTGATGATGAGCCTCGCTCACTGCTGAAAAGACATTTGTCCCTCAAACAGTTATGGTGTATTCTGCGGGGGATGTGGTAGATGAGATGTGCTACAATCAGGTATTACCAATCAAGCTGAACACCTAGTTTTTCTCCCATTTAATCCAAACAAGCCGTTGTTGACTGGAGCCTAACATGCGTCAACTAATGGACGTTCGAGGAATTTTCTAAGGAAAGTCTTATCTGATAAACTGAATGGCGACCGTAGCTAAACAGGATTTTATTTTGTCTCGGCATGTTACAGTTTGTTATCCAATGATCATCTGCTTGCAAAACTTGGGCAGGTATTAAATATTGTAATATTTTTTTCACAATATCCAATATCAAACAGCTGTCGAGGCATCTTCTGGCTTTCAGTTCGAAAAGAAAATGCAGGCAGAGCTGTCGGATCGATATTTGAGGAGGTGGGGAAGCAGTGACAGACTAGCTGCACCTGATATTGCAGGCTATGCTGCAATGTTGCAATTCATTCTTTGCACTAAACTTCTAACTTAAAAGTTCTTCTTTAGTATTATTTTGTTATATAACCATTTCACATATTTCACCAGAGAGTTGAGCTTTTTAAAAATGATTCCCAGTGTATTTAAACACAGAAAACAAAATCCTGAACTAAACCAGGGAAATATTTATTGTGAAAACGCTCCATGACGATGTGAATCTCTTGACTCTCTTGACAATAAGCTAGACTTCTGCACACTGTCATAAAATATTCTGGAGAAGCAGTGACACTCTGGTTCATCAGGTAAAATCATCTTTAAACAATTAATGCAGAGAGTCAAATTCTCAAAGAGGCTTTGACCTCTCTGTTCATGAGGGTTTTCTGTACATATTCCAAGCTAAGTGCATCTTTAACATGATAGAACAACAGTTTTCCTGTCACACTGAATAACACCTCTCATTAGTAGATGTGCCATCTAAGCCTCATGGGACAAACTCACCCTGCGGTGGAATAACTACGGGGTGTTTAAGACTGAGTTTGATTCTGATGACTGGAAAATATTTTTTTCGCTCGTTTCTGTGAATAAATCCGTCTAAATTTAGATAAGGCAGTCACAGTGTCCCAATTTCAAAAATGACATATCTACCTGACTATGTTGCACCAGCTTGTACTTTATGTTAGACAGGAACTCAAGTTGACGAGTATAATTATATATAAGCCTGACGAGAAGAGACACAGACTTGTTTCAGAGTTGCAGCGGGCCTCATCAACAAGGCCCGGGACAAATGGTCGTGTAAAATATGGACGCTGCTCCTGGGTCTGAAAAGTGAAATTGAGGGAGAAGTGCCTTAAACCTGCATTCTCTCTAATAGCCAGCAGGGGGCACCTCCACTGGTTTCACAAAGAAGTTCGATAGTATGTAAGTTTACGAGAAAATCAACTTACTTCTCGCTTTATCTATAACCTTGTAAAACAGTTTCTTGATGAGTTCACGGTCTCAATCAACAGAATGATGTTCATTTTTAAAACTAGGTAACAGTTAAAAAGGCAATAAGGCAGGGTATGCTTTTTTTCAAGGGTGTGGGTATCTTGTGGGTATCTTGGGACTGATAAGTCGCTACAACCGTGTCCTCTGGTTGTCAGCCCCCAGCTCCGCCTTCTCATCCAAATATGGTCACTTCTGGCCCCAAAAAACCAAGATATTCACGGATGTAAATCCAAACTCAGGGATTCGAAAGGAGTCTAGCTAACTTTTATTTTTTACTTTGACCTCCCACTTTGTGAGGCAAATTCCTTGCATGTGAAATCCTACTTGGCAATTAACCTCTTACTGATTCTGATTTCTAAATGCATATACCTCTGACTCTTGCTCTACAGTTTGGTAGCCCCTGCTTTAGCATACTTATTGTTATTTACTTCTTATGAGTCTGCTGCTTCAGATCCCACCCTGTCCTGCTGTGCTGCAGCTGGTAGAAGCATTACAGAAAAGAAAAGACGAGGATATGCTGGGCTATTAACAACAATAAGATCACATAATCTCATTTCCTAGTTCTCAGACAAAAATGCAACTACTTAAAGATGAAAACAGACATGTCTGTGTGTGTGTGTGTGTGGACACAGAAAAAACACCTCATGGTCTCCTTCAGGCTCTCATCAGCTGATCCACCTTGTGGCTTTATAGCACTGGCTCCTCTCCTCTTCCTCACCTCTGACATCTCTCTCTGATCTCCCAGGAAGACAAGTTCAATTCAAACTAATCCTACTCCTTTTTCTCACTTGTACGTTTTTAAATTAAAGCTGATTTTAAGCCTTTAATCCATCGTTAACTGAGTCAACTGAGCTCATTGGCTCTTTTCCAACAATGGTCGACTTCACATTCAAACAGAATCGCACAAATCATACCTAAAAGGACCAGACCACTCTCTTTCACTGTAGCAATAGTCTCTGAATGGGCCCACAGGGCTAGTTTAGGATCAAGTGCCTTGCTGAAAGGACATCTCACTATTACGACCCTTGTTCACTGCGAGAACTTTCCGGGGAAATTATGTTCTTTAGTCCCTGGAACTACTGGGGTGGAATTTGCAGCTCTGAATGTTGCTGACAGGTCAAATGCTGTTACATTCACAACATAGCAATCATTCACACTGTAAACAAGCACTAAAATGTCTTGTAGAGATGTAGTGATTGCAGTGATTGCAATTTCCTCGGCTGATTCCGATTTCTTTCTTTCTTTCTTTCTTTCTTAGAATTATAATTAACAGCATACACAGACATTTTTGTAATCTGTAGGCAATTGTATCTTCATGGTAAAACACTGGCTATTAAATAACTAATAACAATCACATGTTGTTAGATATTTTAATGGTCCGCTACTGAAATGTCGAAGTGAATTATAAGCATGTACACAGTGTATCACTTGAACTTGTCTTGGCCGGTTGCCAGTCATGATCAGTCATGCTGAACACCGGTTGTTTCCGGACCCTGGCCGGTCCATCAGGGTATCTCTAATTACTTGTAATGTTTTCTGAAGTTTAAGCAAAGATAGCAGAATTCCATCTAATCCTCATCAGCTTTTCGAAGTCTCCTTCCAACATCTGCATATTTTAGACAACACAGCCAAGCAAAATTAAAAACACAGTGACTCTGTGTTCTTTAGATACGGTAGTTATGCAACGAGCAACAGGGACTTTTTGCTCCTCGTCTCCTGGGACTGATGATCAAAAAGTGCCGTTGTCCACGTACTCATTTTGAAAAGTGTACAAAAAACAAGCTGTATGATTAAAGAAAATAATTAAATTGTGTTAAGAAACCAACTTTATGAACTAATTATCAACTAATTAATACAATCAGTTAAAATACTTCAGGAACCAAAAAAAAAACAAAAAATACTTTCTGCGAGAGACACTCGGCTGCAAAAAAGCACGACTTCCTGTGAATCAGGGGATTTTTTCTCAGTAAAAAACTGCCTGAAGCGCAAAATATAAACACACTCAGAGCAAAACTGGTTAAATCATTATTGTGTTACGACGAGAAGAGATAAACCGACATCAACTCGCATGAAAATCTTGCACATTATTGCCTCAGTTTGAAGTGAACAGTGACATTCTGTCTAAGGACGATAAGGTTTCATCATTGTTCCCCTGACTACAGCAATGACAGTTATGTAATTCAGTACAGTCATAGCAACATACATTTCAGATGAGGATTACACAGAAAAACTTCTGCACAAAAAGGTTGCAGGGGATTTCGTGCGCCATCTGACAGTCCTTCAACATCGCTGCCAAAGGTCAAAGATAACAGACGAGTAACAACCAAGAAGCCACAAGGTCAAATCTGTTCAGGGTTTATATTCAATATTGAATAACATCAGTGGAACGTGTGCAACCCGCTGCTTTATGTGTAAAACTTTACTGCTTATCCCGTTTTATCCAACCTGATCCCACGAGTCCCTCAGACAGAGTCTCAGGAGAGCGAAGACGGGAGATAAGGAAGGACATTTACAGAGGACACAAGGAAGAGACTTTGTCGGCACTGCGACCTTGTGGAGGCAGACGGAAACACACTACATCTGCTTATGCAAATGATGGCATGCTTAAAGGAACTTCCCTGTGTTTTTCCCCAAACCCACTTTATCAGTCACAGCGATGTCGTGCCATGGCTCAAACCTTCCTCTCCCTGTGTAGTTTTTCATACTGTATGCCACCATCACTGACTGGACACCTCTATAATTACTGGTGGCACAGAATCTGAAAGTACTCTCTGTTTAAGAACCCTGTCCCAAAATGACCCCTACATTAAGTTTACAGACAAGCCAAGCTGACACCAAAGAACTACCTGCGATCGAGGCCATCTGCTGCCTCATGTCGCCAAAAAGTTGCAGTTGAACACACCGAAACGACTACAGCTGACGGCCAACGAGCTTGTACATTCTGCACCGTACGAGGAGATGGTAGTCTGTGTTCGTCATTCAAAAAAAGGGACTGTGATTGTTATGATAAAACTATGTTTGCCTACCATTTTCACACCTCTCTCCTGTACACAGAACTTTTTAATCGAGAAAATGTCTGAAAAAAGTTTACACTGGTCCTGGTGTTGTCAGCTGTTGTTCTTTTGGTTGTGGAAGAAGAGGCAGAGGCGAAAGATGAGGTGAAATCATGGATGCTACAGCGACAGGCTCGAGGTGCCTTCCCTTTCTTTTTCTGTTTCTCTTCTTGTGCACTGATTCAGTTAGCTTAACATCCAATGAGAGTGATTTTCTCTTATCAGTGGACTGAGAATTCAATATGTGTTTCCTGCACCGGTGGCACTAGATGGCCTTTGTCGGCTGCTTTTTGGACCTTTGCGCATTTAGAATCGCCAACAGCATGTGGGAGAAGTCCCTCTGATTGCTCAGGTTAGCAGATCAGTGCACAAAAGGGGGAAACAGAAAGAGAAAAGGAAAGTCCCTGAAGTCTGTCCAGCAGAAGTACATGATCTTACTCATTTAGTGCGGTTTCTCCTTATTCTTCTCCTCTGCCTCATCGCCAGTGCAATTTGCATTCTATCCGACATTTTCTCGATTAGAATGTACATCGAAGGACGTACGAGCGTGTTGGCCACCAGCTGTAGTCTACGTGGTGTGTTCAAGTGCAGCTTTTTGGCAGAGGAACAGAAGACGTGACAGTCTGCCTTTGTCGCAGCTAGTTCTTTGATATCAGTTTGGTGTGTCAGGGCCTTTCGATAACAATGAGCTGTTACAGATGGAAAAAAACACCTTTTTCCGATTTCAGCAAAAAGACATGCAAGGGGTGCTTTTGACTCACTCATATCCATCGGGAAATGAGAAAAAAAAGGACATCAAGCCTTTCTAATCACTTCTAGAACTCACTAATCAGACTTAAAGCAACTTACAAGACTACAAATAACTCATTATAAGTATAAGGATGTTTTGTGCCTTTGTTTTATAGGCAGCAGAGTGGACATGAAACGTGGAGAGACACAGGTGTGTATGGCCGCTGTAACAGCTGATGTTCCTCTCATGAAAGCAGATCTGTTGTTAGGAATATGCAATTGTTCTAGTCCTTGAATCCCTATTTTTCAAATGTAATAAAAAAAAAAAATGTAAATATCCTCATATGTTTGGGCCAACATAATATATAAATCATACAGTATATCGTATGTTTAATTTCATTGAGTACTTTTCTTATGTTCCTGAGCTTCAACATTTCTACATCAGGTAATTAATGCTTTTTAATGGCGAGCAGTTTGGCAACGCGTCCTGCCAATGAAGCTCATCTGAATTTGAATCTGAGGACAGACATATTCGAGAGGGGGGAGGGCGCAGAGGGGAGGCACAGAGATGGGGGAGACAGGGAGGAAGAGGGAGAGAGATGAAAGAAAGGGGGGGAAAAAAGGATGATGAAGAGAAGGGTACACGGGTAAAAAGGTAACACAGACATCAAATGAAGATGGCAAAAAAAACAAAAAAACAGGAAAGATATCAAAGGGACAGAGACGGGAGCGGGAGGAGGATAAAAAGGGAGGTGGTTTGGTGGAGAGACAAAGCCGGAGCGGGGCAGACAGTGTTTCTACTCACCACAATCATTTCTGACGGCTCCAATGTGATGCATTCACAGCCTCGTCTGCCCCCCAGCTGCTTGCCAAAACTGTGGAAAGAGCACACACACACACACACACACACAGGATCAGTGTTAAAAACGGAAACAAAGCAAAGTCAGAGATAAAACAGCTCTCGCACACCGACGGTGGCAACAGATGCAGTCAATCACACCCGCCCACCCACAGATGAACACCAGTTTGGTTGAACGGCGGTAATTGCCTGAATCAAAATTGGCTTTGATTAGAGTAAATGTGAAATCCTATTAAGGGTTCATGTAGATACTGTATGTCTTTACAGTACAGTAAAGGTAACATCTGTTTGGTGTGATGTGCACCAGTAAGCATCTGGCTCAACATCCAGACACTGAAACACTCCCTGATGACTTGTGTTTTGGCCACTTGTTTCACCTCTCATCCATAAGCATAATGTTTAAAAGAGCTTAGTGAATATGAGTTTTGTTGTTATGCTTTGTTGGTTCTTTGGCCGCGTCACAAATCTCTTCGCGGCAGCACTTTTTCCATAATCTGAACGACATTTCGTGTTCGCCCCCACACGGCAGGAAAGCTTTTAGGAAACACAAACAAACGCCCAACACAGAATGGGGTAATTCTGAACTGGAGGGCTCCGACCAGCCAGGACGAAATTAGGAGCTCGCACCTTTAACAGGGTCTACTTCAGTCGGACGGACGTGGTCTGGGTATAAAAAACTGACATATAATTCAAAATGTAGTCAGAAACAGGCCTTTCTATGCAGTTAATCAATATTAACTATGTATTCATTGAATTTACAGAAAATGTGCCATATTTGTTTAATTATCTGGATATGAAATGACCCATTTCAGGATATGAGATATTGGTCATGAGTGGCATAAACGAAACCAACGTGTGTTACATCTTGTTAATGGCTACATATAGTTCAGACCAGAGACATGTGGTTCAACTCAGCCTGCCAGATGCTTCTAGAGAAAAATAAGTGAATTTAAAAAATATATATATACATTATAATCATCAATTTTGTGATAAAGTGCTCTTCATTATTCGTTATTTTCATAATCAGAAAACAGTGGACATTTGCACAGGGAACTTGGCGTCCATCGACCGTTTTGCATGTCAACAACAGAGTACAGTTTGTGTTTTGGCCCCTGGCCCGCAGCGTTGGCCCTCACAGGTATAAAGTCTGGACACCCCGGATTAGACTTTACACCGCTCCAATCCCACTTTCATCATGACACAGGACAGTGAACACATCAGTGTTGTTCCTTCGTACAGGCCTGGTGTCCCTGTTTGTCATCAACAGAATCTGTTGAGATATAGCTCGGTTCAGTCCAACCCAACTGGTGTCAATCAACAGCGATAAGTCCAGTAAACATTTGGGGGGAAATAACTTATTAAAAGACAGTTTCTTAAAAACCTTTCCTACATGAAGGAGACACTTGACTCAGATTGGCTGCCGACTCATGACAGGCTGCTGGTGTTAGAGCTGAACAGCTGAACAGTTTGTGGTGAACCACTGAAAGAGAAGAGTCGATCGATAAGCCCTCACGGTCGACGCCTGAACACAACGGCACACAGCCTGCAGAGAGTAAAAACACAATCGGTGTTTAACCAACTGTGATCGGCACAAAAATATTTAATCCTTAGTGAGACGGGTTGGGAATTCATACATTTAGTGTTCCCAAGTCTCCTGTTCGCAGCTAACTGGCGATGGCATTTATCAATAAAAAAAAGTCAATATACACAACTGACCGCAGACTCCGAGCTTGCCTGCTTAAGCCAACTGAGATGCATTATCTTTGAGTTATCGGAAAAGTGTGATGTAAACTAACTTCTCCACACTATGACAACTGCTTTGTGATGCTAACAAATTAAACCTCTGATTGTCAAGCGGCCTCACCCACAGGGATCACCTCGGACAGGCCAAGATCAGCGCTACCCCGCCGTTTCACCAGTAAACAATT
Source organism: Lagodon rhomboides (assembly GCA_039737535.1). Classification (NCBI taxonomy): domain Eukaryota; kingdom Metazoa; phylum Chordata; class Actinopteri; order Spariformes; family Sparidae; genus Lagodon; species Lagodon rhomboides. The sequence goes on from CM077795.1 coordinate 26,241,006, forward strand.
TTAGCACAATGCGAGTCTTTGTCTGCAGGCCTCGCAGGTCAAGCCCCAATCAGCTGTTGGCTGCTGTGTCCTCTGATAAGCAGGAGGAGAGCAGCTGATGCTGTGGCGAGGCCATGTGGCTCGCTCGGCTCTGCTCTCGTCACATGGAGAGAATCTGCATGATGTCTTGGCTCACTTTGAAAATGTGGACATGGATATGGAAGCAAAGCAAAAAAAACATATATTAAAAAAGCTGATTTGTGGTGATGGATTTTTAAACTTTCCTAACTGTTAAGTCAAACACATAAAGTTGAATATTATTAAGTTAAACTCAAAGGAAACTAACAGCTTGTGTGCAAAACACACATCCAACAGAAACACAGGCTAATTGAAGCTGCGGTAAACAATTATTTTCATCATCAATTGATCTGGATTGATGATTAAATCTATTAAAAGAGAAAAAATGCTTCCAAGTGCTTGTTTTCTCCGACCAATAGCCTAAAACCAAAATAAATCCTGTTAACTATTGTAAGTGACAAAGAAAAGCCGCAAATCCTGACAGTTGAGAAGCTAAAATTACTTTAACAATGAATGAATTGGGATTTTTGTCCAGTGTGAAAGGGGTATTGGACACATGAAACCAGGCCGGACACGCTTATTTTCCCTCCTTTACTGGCAGTACGCTACGACCAGGGTAGAAGGTTACTGATGTTGGAGGCCAGCAAAAATATTGTTCCATCCTTCTCTGTTCAAGCAGCAGTCAAACATTGTTCAGTCGGAGTTGAGTTTGACTGAAGGTCCGCTGTAACATCGTCAGTGACCTACATGCTGCTTTCTACTGTTCCCTGTTTTTCAGCTTGTTCTTGACATCGAATATGACACACCGGAGTCAAACTCATCTACTGGTGATGAGAAAAAAGTCATATTGTTAAAATCTGTTTTAAAAAATCTGCATGTCGGTTCCAAATTCTGTGTAAAAATGGTGATCAGGCTTCATTTTTACAGTCTCGGCATGTGTCCATGTCTGTTGGCAAGTGACAGTGCGTAACAAAGGACAAGTGTTTGAAAATGTGTTTGAATTTCTGAGACATTTCTTTGTACATCTCGTGTCTGTGTTTGTGCACGTGGTAATGTGTCTTTGTTTCCTGTGCATGTCTAAGTGTGTGTGCGAGTGTGTGAGAGACGGACCGTCTGAACAGCTCAATCAGTGTGTGCGGTGATCCCTGAGAACAGACGGGCCCGCGAGCGTGTCTCCCACCCTTTGGCATGCTGAAAGCGGCGACTCAGCATTGTTTAAGGACTGGAGGAGCGGGCTGGTTTTAATTATGGAAGCGTGCTGAGCTGGGAAACGGCCAACTTTCACTCTCACATCTCCTCTCTGGGTTTGTTCTCACACGGTCGCTCCCTCCTTCCCTCCGCTTTACAGCATCTTGCCTTCCTTCTCTCCTCCTCTCATCCCTTTTTTACCTTCACTTCCTCTTCTCCTTCCTCTTCTTCTTCCCCCTTTTTCGTTGCTTATTCATCTTTATCCATCACATGCCATTTCTAGGCTCTTTTTGTCCTCCTCTCCTCCATCAGTTCTTTCTCTTTGTCTGTCAGCCATAATCGTCCTTCAATCTCTCCCACTCGCATTCATTTCCATTTGATCATCTTCTCCTTCCTGTTGTTTTTCCTCTGTTTCTTTTCCCGTGTCCTGTTGACTTTACTCGTCTCCCTTTTTACTTTTTGCTCTGCTGTTTTCTCCCCCTCTCTCTCTCTCCTCACCTCATTCTGCATTCTCTTTCATCCTTTCCTTCTCTCCTCTTATTGTTGGCCCTTCCTCTCTGTGGGCCCACAAAAAAAAAAAAAAAGGCAAACTTTCATCTCATCAGATCCTTAATCACAATTTCACACCGGTGCACACACACACACACACACACACACACCACTCTCACAATTTTAAGCCTCTTGATTTAGTGCTCAGATGAAAGCCTGTCTTCATAATGTGTTCTGATGATGGAAACAATGATGAAAGTCCTTTTATTTCCCCCTGAATTGGATGGGCACATATATTCTTCAGACAGACAGATTTCCTATGAAAGAGTAAAAGGAAGTGGTTGTTGAATCAAAGCTTTGGTGCGTCACGCTGATTTCTTTCTAAGGGAGGAGTGATGTCCGCAGAAAGCCGCCGTTGGAGGACAATGTCGTCCGTATTGTCGCTCGAAACCGTTCTCGTCGAAGCTGAACTACGGCCAAATTAGCTGCGAGAGGATTTATTTGACACTTCACTGCCACGTGCACTCAGATCCACCGTTTGTCCACATGTTCGGACTGAAGGTTCCTCTGGATGAGGTGAAACAGGCTCATCTCAGAGCATCCATCCCTGTTGATACAGCCTTAATGCTTCTTGGCAACACATTTGAGGCTAAAAGGATTCTATCAGGGTTTCTACAGGAAACTAAATTATTCACTAAATGGACAAAATATCAAACGTGTTTCCCTTTCATAAAGTGCTCTGGTCAGGTGAAGCCAGGGACAGTAAAAGCCATTATCCCTTTGTATTGAATTCTCTTATTTCAAGAAAGTGATAATGCCGACAAGATGTCCATCACAGAAGTTAATGGATGACGTGCAGGCCATTAATTCATGATAATGGACAGCTCAGAGGGCATTATTTTGCTTTTGCTAAGGTCACTTGCCAAAGAAAGCAAAAAAAAGACCATTGACAAGCCACAACTCCAGTTCATTTTAAAACAGTGACAGTTCCACTGGAAGTAGGGTCGGGTACTGAACTTGGTATTTTCAAGGGCACCGACCAAATAGCATTGTTACCGATCCACAATAAATCCAATGGTGTCAGATTTTGGTAGCTCCTAGCGCATCTTTAAAGTATAGAAAGGAAGAGAAAGAGCTATCGTCACTGCTGCAACAAGTCACAGTGAGTCAGGGCAACACTCAGACCAATATTTCTAATTGTAAAATACAAAGCCGACCGAGGCAACATGTCTAACTTGAGGTAAAACCTGGTTGAACACAAAATAAACACCGAAGCGTGTGTTTGACAGTCTGAACGCCAAGTTCCCTGCAGCGAGCACTGGGCTTGGCTTGTTACGGGAAAGTTAAACCTCTTTATGAACGGTGAAACCTTAAGTGAGGCATCTACAATGTCACTGACATCTTGAGGTAGGCAATTAGATTGTTGTATAACTTGTTGCTGGGGATAATGCATGTGATCTTACCATTTTACTAGCTTTAGCCAAAACTAAGCCACTATCTGCTTCCGAAATTGCTGACCAACATGCTGTTCAGTACGCTAAAACAGTATGTGAGATCTACTACAAAGTCCTTCCATAGGTTCACGCTGCATTCTTTAATGAAGTGATATTTTATTGACCCCCCTCAGGAAATTCTGCCTTTGCCTCCCTGCATGGTGGTCCGAGGTCAGTGTCAGCTGCAGAAAGCATTCCTGGAACTGCGAAGGGGTTTACTGTCATCTGTCAATGACACGTCAGTGACGGAGATGCTTGCCAACACATGTGCTACCACACCAGGTCCAGCAGTTAAAATTCCTCAGATTGTGTGTTCTTCTGAACTGGTTTGATCAGGAAAATATACACATACAAAAAAAATGTCACAGAGCCAGGTGAGTGAATGAATAAATGCAATGAAATGCACAGCCTGTCTGTACAACAGCTCCCACCAGAACATGAACACCCAGGCGCGGTTTGAAGAGTTCCCAGGGAGGAATGCAGTCTGCTGGGCTCGCTGTTCTCTCAGAGCCCTTAGCCTGGAGGTCAGCCCGACTCTGACAGATCTCTCCACACTCCACTGAGGCGAGACGCATGGTCCCTGTCAGCGCTGCCCAGAGCCTGCCAAGCCCGTCTCCTCGCTGTGTGTGTCTGTGTGTGTGTGTTTGTGCAGGGCAGTGAGACAGGTTGTGAGAGACAAACCGAGGGAAAATACTATTATAAAAGAATGCTGGAGGAAAACCAGCGTACGTGTGTGTGTGTGTGTTTGTGGGTGGACAAAAACGTAAAAAATACACCTCAGCACAGCTTCTCATATTTGCTCCTTTCTCTGACCTACTACCTTCCCACAAAGATAGAAGAATGAGTAAACTAAGTAACTGAATTTGTGTGGGTGTGTGTACCCACCAAATAATGCTGTGGCTCTGACTTTAATGAGCTCCGATGCCTCTCTGTTTTCAGCCGGTGTGAGTCCATGTCTCACAAAAGGAAATTTAAAAAAAATCCTCTAAAACTGGACAACGGCCAAAGATTTACTCAGACAAACTACAAGGGCATTTAGAGTTTTGTAAACTTGGACGATGAATCATGGCCTCAGTTTAGACAGTTCGTTCACTCCTGCACACAGACAGTTCCTAAATATAGGAGCTGATTTGGGGAAAAGTATGTGTGGTCCTGTTTGAATCGTGCCATGAATTACACTTAAGTTTAAAGGATTATTTTGAAAGAATTATAAAAAAAAAAAAAGCATTTTTTTGCCTCATCTTAGGGCAAACTCATCAAACTTTTTAAGTGATGTTTATCAGACTTGACTGGTGATTCTACACGTGCAGTTTTGATGTCCCAGCGACCAATGAAAGTGAAGGTATAACTCTCTCTCCCAGCTCATTTAGATAGGAGAATGGTCTTGCTAGTGCTGCCAAGATGGCTGCCAAGTGGCACGACTTGCCTAAAAGGACTTTACGGGGGGTCCAGCTCCTCAAGGTTGGAGCCATTGGTCTCTCAAATTGCCTGTTTTCACAGTCTTACACTTCAGTCGTTTTATGACAATCTTTGACTCTCCAGTTGAAAAATAATGTTTTGAATTGACAAACATCATATTTGTGATTCATTGCAAAATTCAATCGGGATCAAACCATGATTTGTCTCTCACCATTAGTAACGGTACGTGTTTTTCTGAAATAAGGTCCCATCTCATGCAGAAACAAAGAATAATTTCTAGAGACATGATGCAAGTTCTTAATGTCCACAACATAACTACAGCATGTTCAGACCGCCTCAGAGTATCGCATGATAGCATGGATCAATATCAGACAGTTCAGGTAGTGCCAGTTGTAAAACTCAAGAAACAGGAAGAAACATTTGCTTTTCATACCAAAAACATTTGCAACTCATCCATCACACCAAAACACGCCAAATTCGCAACACCAGACAATTCAAAACAAGACTATTTCCATTGTCTTTTGGCTTAAAAGTCTCTGTTATGATTGGAACTAATTCAAGATCTGTTTTTCTTGAAGACCCCGCCACGACTTTGGCATCACCCCAGCATGTCCAAATCACTGAAACATTCTTCGATAAAAACCTGAAGTGATCTACTGCTCTCGCAGCAACATTTGCTGGACGAGCCGTTGTGTTTTATTCCCCAAATAAGTCATCCTTCCTTGGAATGGACGGACAGCTCTTCCCACAGCACTGAAACTGTGCCGGTGCTGGATTTCAGCAGGTGATGATTTCTCTCCCCTCTTTTCCTACAGAAACAAGTTGTTGGCAGAAGGGAGAACAGGTTCAGCCCCGGTCCAGTGACAGCTGCAGCGCCCGGGGCAATAAACCGTGACAGCCGGCACAGAAAGGCCACACACACACATACACACACACACACCCTGAGCTGGCGTCAAAAGCTTGGAAAAAAAAATCTGTGATGTGACCAAGACTGCAAAATAGTAAATACTAATAAAAGTGAGTATAAAAGTGGCAATAAAATAACACAATAATAGAGATTTATTGATCAAAAAAAGTTGGATTTAACATGTTATAGCATGGTGCATAAATTGTTTCCAAATATTCACATCATTCGTTTGGTGCATTTCTCATGCAGCTCGTATCCATTTGAGAATCACACAGAATGATTTTAGTGTAATGGCAGCGAGGTGAAGGACACACTGACGGGGGAGATGCCACATAAGTTGTTGCCAGCATTACAGCTGATCGTCCTCGGGTAGCTCTGTGCCTTGGTAAATGGTAAATCATTGCAAACAGGGATAAATTGGTGTATAGGAAACGGTATATAAACCAAACCATTTTATTTAATCTGACCTGCTGAACATGAGGGGCACCGGTGCAACCAATGTAAATATTATCACCACTAACCCTAACCCTTCACAGTTTATTGTGTGCATGTGACCAAAACAGATCTGGGAGTGGGATCAATTTGAGAACCTGAGCAAAAGTTGTATCTTTTGTAACAATGGTCCCGAAGTAAACAGAAGAAATGGGAATGTTCACCACACAAATGATCCAAATCCAAATGAATGAGAGGCCTGAGTTTTTTTTTTTCGCTGGGCTAAAGTGTGTTTGAATGCAGCCTCAGTCTCCAAAACATCCTAAAAATTGAACAGTCCGCTTCTCCTCAGTCCTCTAAATTCTGCACGCCAACAAAGATTTGTTTTTGGCAACGATCAGAGCTTCACCTCCAAAATGACAATCTATCTGTGCATTACGTGAACAGTACAGACAGTAATCTTTGGGAGCGTAATTTGAGTCAACAGATGAGTTTTGGGCAAAATCTATACCCAAACGGAGATCCCGGCCCATTTGGCACCAATGTTTCCATGGTAATGATGGCCAACAGTAAAGAAAGAAAACCGCAGACCACAGTCTGACACAGACACACACACACACACACACACACACTGATTATCCTGTTTCTCAGTTCGGCCGTTCTTCCTCTCAGTTTTAGTGCTTGGTTGGCAAACACTGACCGCTCTGACTCACACACACATTAAAGAAGACTGGAGAGCTGGCCAGCAGTCAGCTCCACAGACAGACCACCAACACACACACACACACACACGCACAACTGCCAGACGGACTCCAAGGAATGACGTAGTGGGTCATTCAGAAACATTACGATTCATTTGCAAAACAACAGGGCAATCAGTGGAGCATATCAGAGCCGAGCCGAGCCGCCAGACTGCTTCAAACTCTGAAGCAGCGAGCTCGAGTTTCTCCAGAGCTGACAGAGAGATAACCATTCACACTTGGCTGAATGTCCATTCATGTCACACTACTTCAGATTAAGTTCCTCTATTTTTTTTTTTACTTTGTTTTTCGCAGCAAGTTCCCACAAAACATGAGGGAACAGAAAGAGCCGCGTCGTCAACGGTTTACTTGTGGAGCTTCAAGGAAGAACAATTCCAAAGAAAGTCGCGGTAAACACACTGATTCACGAACCGCCCATTTTACAGTATAGTGTCGGAGTTTGATAACGCTTTATCAGATCTGATCCCCAATCTAACCTCATTAAATCGAGATTCCACAAGTGACTCATACTTTAACTTAAAGATTCAGTTCAGATCTGTGATCACATGTCAGAAATACTTCAGTTTTTACTGGTAGCTACTTAATTAACCCACATTAAAATTAATTAAAGCCAGCCTTATTCATTTAAACACCATGGAGCTTCAACCTGAAAATGGGATCAGCAGCAGAGGAAACACTCTGAACTGTTAAACGTGTATCGATTGCTCCGACACACTAAAATAAGATCATTTTTATGCCCAATTTTGCACAAACGACGTTTAATTTCTCTTGAATGGAGTCGCCGCTCTGTTGAGCCATATAAACAAAGTTCACTTGCAGTCGTGGAGTGATGCATCTGCTCACTCACAGTCTTTGGCAGAGCACAGTCTGCAGCTTGGATAGCGTGAAGCTTCAGTGGAGCTCCCATATTCATCAGATTATAATTATTAACTGATGTGCCGCTGACGTTGGTCATTTTAACCAGCGACAGCAACAGTTAGAGGCAGCTATAAATAGGAATCCTGCGTGTTTTCAACACCGGTCCTTGCTGACAAAACGAGGAATAAAAGTTTCAGTACGAGATTCGTTAGAGCTTAACAAATCAGGGTGCTTCGCTGACCGGGAATCAGATCAAACACCAAACTGGCTGTCGAAATCCGACCTTATTCCAGCACGCGTAATGTCATGGAGAAAACATGTGGAGCTCGGTGTAGCACGTAGCATGTGCCTCTGACACTGATGTGCCTTAAAATCTGCAGCCACATTATTTCCCCCTGTGATTTCTGTCACTCTTCACTGCATGTTAAATCATTAAACTAACTAACAGCCTTTAACCTAATGTTGTCAGCAGAAACACTTCGACCAAGAGCCCAGTTCACTGCAGGCTTGTTTAATGTTTCACTGTAATGTGAAAGAGAAGCCTGTTTCTCTTTAAGATAATCAGTGTAGATAAAAAAAAGGACAACACACAGGAGTTAGGAGTATGTTTTTCAGAGTCGTGGGGCCCAGCGGTGGTGAGCTTCCCTGCCACAGCGCCGGGGGGAATTCCTGGCTATCCGCTTGGTTAAATGCTGGCAGGCAGGAAATGGAGCACGCTGGGTTGTAGAGTGCGCAGAGAAAGAGAGAGGGAGTTTTGAAAAATCTCTACTGAATAAGCCCCGCGAACAGCGTTACATTGAAAGATCTGAAAGATCCGAAAAGTGAGCAAAAGCTTTAACATCACTGACCAGGAACAGGAACGATGGGGGTCCGCGTCTTTGGATTTCTTGTCGGTGAAATGATATCCAGCATATTATCCGCAATGAGTAGAGGGGGGGGTGCAATATTCCAGTAATCCAGGTTTAGATCCAAGTGGTTGGTTTATACTCCAGAGTGTGAACAAGAGTGAAAAGTTTCCCTCAGAAAGCAGAAGTTGGTGACTGTCAAGTCTGTTAGTTTGTCTTAAACTGAGGGAGGAGTGTGTGCTCCCTCCCGCTCGACTCTGTTCTGTCTGTCGGTCTGCTTCAGGGAGGGGTGTGTGTGTGTGTGTGTGTGTGTGTGTGTGTGTGTGTGTGTGTGTGTGTGTGTGTGTGTGTGTGTGTGTGTGTGTGTGTGTGTGAGAGAGAGTGTGTGTAGCTTGCTCATTTCCTGCCTGGATGTGCTTCTGGGCTCCAGGCGGGCAGGCTGCTCAGGAACACATGGCCAGCCACTGTTCTGCCAGGGGTTCCGCATTCCACACACACACACACACACACACACACACACACACACACACACACACACACACACACACACACAGACAAACACACACACCCCCCACTAGCTCCCTCTGTGACCCTCTCCAAGCCCACCCTGCTCCCCCTGTGCACTCCAACACACATACACACCCCCACCCTGCACTCAACTCTGTTATCAACTGACCCGCACAGGAATGAACACACACACACACACACACACACACACACACACACACACGCACACACGCACGCACGCACACACACGCTACACACGCATCACACACGCACTACACACACGCACACACATGCAGCCTGAGGATATTGATAATTTGTTGGTGCTTTGTGTCGCTGCTGTTGTTGGATAAACCGCCTTAACGTCACACCAGCCACTTTAATCTGCCTGTGAAACGTCAGTCGTCACTGCAGTCAGCTGTTGCATTGAGCTTTTATTTGCTCGATTTCACTTTTGCCCATTTCGCCGTTGTTTTTCTCACTGATAACTAACATTTAGTGAGGATGTAAGGGACTAGAAGGTAGCAGGCAGTGAGACAGAAGACAATCTGACTCTGGTTGTTCGGATTAACCAACTGGTGGTCTGCAGCGTTTTGACTCCACCTTTTAGTGTCGGATCAGTGCGTCGGTACCTAGACATGGGGGTAATGAAAAAACAGAACGCCACAAAAAAACAGTGGAAACGCAAAAATATCCGTTCCAATATGTAGCGAAGGAAACAGAGATGAGCCGGACTGCTCGGTCAAAGCGGCTTTTCTGCACTGTAGGTAGCACACTCGATTAGTTTCTGCAAATATTTTGGTCATCTTAAATCGCAATCAACTCAGCACAAATGTCATGCAATAGTAAAACTGATGACAAAAATTAAGATAAGATGATAAAATTACAAATAAAATTCCCAAACTCATCCAATTACATTTGGTGCAGCAAGGAATCAAAATTTGATGTTGACAAACCTGCTCTTATAAAAATGTAATCTGCGATGGTTGTAGTAGAAAATATCTTTGATCTTTTTTGATCCAAACCAAGTAATTATTTTCTGGAGCTTTTTTCCCTCTCTGGTAATGTTTTAAAGCCATTAACAGTGATGTCAACTGCAGGACACCAGGTGAAAACCACTGACTTATACAAAAAAATGTGTGGACCTTGTCAAAGTGAAAATGAAATGCATTCATAAAGATCCTTCCTGTAAAATGATTCATAATACTTCACGATTACTACATAGATTGCGAATGAATTCAGTCAACTGAAAACTAAAACCATTTTCCAGAAATGTTGTCACTTCTAGGAAAATTTGAATGCTGTATGGTGCTGGTTTATGAGCCCATACTTCAGCTATCATTCTGAATTCATGGCCAACACCCTTTAGGTCATAATTCAGACATTACTGAACAGACGGTACCTGCCCCCCCTCCTTTCCGTTTCTGGCAAGTGTTGCCTCCGTTTCAGTCCAACAGCAACAACAGAGGGAAGGTAGACGTGGAGCTGAGGGGCGACCTCAAGCGATTTCTGTCACAGTTTTCCCTATTACCATCAATCCCTTTGTTTAAACAGGTGCAAGATGTCTGTTTAAAAAGGTATGTCTACGCTGGTTTTGCATTCCGACGTCTCTGAGGAGGAGGACCTGATATGTTCTTGTGACATGGTATCATCAGATCACATCATGTTTCCTGATTAATCTCCACCCAGACCTGAAAGCTCATTTGTCACCATGTGGTGAGATTACAAAGATTCCTGACTGCCAAGACAGTCAGGTCCCAGAAGAAGTCCTTAAACCCCTCATGTCAGCACGCTTTCCTCCTGACGTTTCTGCATTAAAGTCATAGAGCCACAGTGTGATATACAAATGGGAGTGTGTGTGAAGGCCTCCATCTTCATGTTACAGATAAAACACACAGACGGACAGAAACACACGTACACACTCCACATGACAAGGTGACAAGATAGTGTAGCTTCATGTGTAATGTCAGACGAGTCCAACCTCCCCTCACTATGTGACACCTTCTCGCCTCACCCCACCATTACGCTGTTCTGTTGGTTGCGTGTCCGAGTGTGCATGCAGGTGATTGTTACATACCAGCATCTTGCCAGGTACATGTGCTCCTTGACGAAGACCGACCCAGAGAGCAGGATGTACCAACAGGTAGCGATGCTGTCCGGGCTGAAACAGACAGAGAGAAAGAACATGCTCGTATGAAACACTTGGAAACACATATTTTAAATTTTATCAACTGAATAACGTCTTTGTAGGTTGGTCAGATTTTTTTTTAATCTATTTAACTCCCCAGTTGCTTTGAGGCTCTTAAAGCTGAGGACAAGTCCTGTCCAAGTTAAAACCCACCGCAATGTCTCCAATTGATTTATGGGCTCCAGTTTTTTCCCCTTCAAGTTTGGCATTGTTTATTTGGAGCCAGAAGTGACCATATTTAGACAAGAGGGTGGAGCTGTGGAGGATATCCTGACTGGATCTGACTGAGAACCAGAGGTCATGCCTTGTCAGCAACTTGTCAGCAACTTGTCAATCACAAGGTAGCCAAGCCCTAAAGCATAGCCTATTTTACCATAAATGTGACCAGAATTTACTAAATGAACACCATGCTGTGTTGAAAAGGACCTGAACCTGGGGCGCCGTTTAGCCCAGTTGGTAGAGCGGGTGTCCCGTGTACAGAGGCTTTGTCCTCGCTGCAGCGGCCCTGGGTTCGAGTCCCGGCCTGGGGCCCTTTGCTGCGTGTCACTCCCCCTCTCTCTCATCCTGTTTCCCGTCATGTCTTCAGCTGAACTATCAATAAAGCCACAAAGGCCAAAAAATATACTTGAAAAAGGACTTGAACCAAGCAACTGGGACCATAAACTCATCCGGAAACCGTTTACAGAGCTATAAAGCAACTGAGACTTGTTGAGGTGAGTTTTTCATAAGCTTACATACTGTCAGAGTCGCCCCCTGCTGGTCATTAGAAAGAATGCAGGTTTCAGGCTTTTTAGCACCTTTAGATTGAATAGGACTAGTCCCAGCCTAGTCAAGCGAGCAGGAACTGATGAAGCCTCTCGGATGAGAGGTGAAACGTCTTCAAGACAAAAACCAAATCCAGTTGCATTCGATTCAATTTCCTTGAGATATTTAGATTGAATCTTCACTTTTTTTGCTAAATTGTAGCAAAAACAACACATTATAGGATCACAATAACAATCAAATAAAGTGCCATTACAGGAGGTCTAGCGATGTATTTCTGTTGAGTCTGGGTTGCTCTCAAAGTATTGCTTATTGTACGTGGCACGTATTAAGTTTCCTGAAGTTAAAACTCCAATTCTTGTGGGGGGGTTCCATTACCTCAGCTGCATTTTAGGTGTCATCATAGCTATCTTTTATGACTTGTGGAGAAAAAGGCCATCCATACATTTATGGCTGAACTGCCTGAGAAAGACCAATTTGAAACATTCCTTGCTGACAGTTTTTCCAACGTTTTGAAAAATGTAGGAGTTCTGTGAAAAGAGAACCGAGGAGCAAGGCGCCTGAAAGGAAATATAAAGTGCACATCCGAGCTTTGAATCCCAAGTGCTGCATTTTGCATTATCATAAATGCATCCATAGGATGTCGGGCACTACAGAGCCTTGACATAATGTGCATGACTGTAAGGTGAAGAGAATCCATTAAAGATAGGCTGTCACGCTAAAAGGACGGTCATTCACTGCAGCTGCAACGTGAAATTATTTCTCTGAAGATGAGCACATCCAAAACACCAGCTATCTGACTGTCCATGCTCTGTCACGTGTGGATCTTTTCTATTACCCCCCAACAACCAGTCTAGTTCGCTGTGCGCTCAAGTCAGCTGCAAGCAGAGGCACAATGACACATGAAGAAGTCAGTCAGGGGTGAACATACAATATGTGTGCTTTTAGTTATGAATAGAAACACCTGACACACAGCTCTTCCCACTTCTGAGCTCCCCTCTTCAAACACTCCTCATTTCTAAGTCTACCTCGTGGAAATAACGTTTCTGCCTCTTCCTCCCTGACAAAACAGGAGACAGAAGCTTTCCTGTGTGATTTATGCAAACTAACAATTTCTAGATTGGAATGTGTGCACCCGTGTGCAAGTACGTGTGCCATCGTGGACAGCTAGGTACGGCAACACGACTGGCAGAACTACAGTAAAAGCAGACCTTTGTTTAGTAAGGTAACGATGATTACATTTGCTAATATTCTACGATAACAACGAACAAGAAAGATTAGGGATATTTGCAGCAGCTTGTGTTTCATCGACAGATTTTTGCAATTTAAAGACACCTCTGGCACTGAGAAATCAATTAAGCGTTTAACAGTTGTGAATTAATTGGAAAAAAAGCTGACAGATAACATGGTACATCATCTATTCTGCCATCTTTCTGATTGCTTTTGGCGACCTTTTCTTTGATTGTTTGGCAGTGAATGCAGACTTAATGTAGTCATGTTTGAAAGAAGAAAAAAGGGATTATTTTCTTGTTGCACTGTTGGGGTTTACGCGAGGCCCACATGATTAACTGCTGTTGTGGTTTCATTGATTGCTTTCATCTGATGGCTGTAGTGTGTGTGTGTGTGTGTGTGTGTGTGTGTGTGTGTGTGTAAAAGCTGACTAATTGGACATGGCAGGCGCTTTGTTCTGGGTTAAGGTACTCAGGACTAGGCCCTGGTAGAGAGGCAGGAGTTTGTGTGTTTGTGTTTATGCGATTTCAAATTAAACCGCCAAGGGTCTAATGTGATTCTAGCGAGCATGACAATACATCAGCGGCATGTGAAGCTTCTCTCTCATCCTCCCATCTGTCTCTGTCCTCCCTCTGTCTCCAACACTTCCTCCACATCTACGCCTCATCCCTCGTCTATCCCACTTCAAATTCCTCATTTCTCCCCGCTTCTCATTTTCTCGTTTCTCCTCCCTCTTGACATTGCTGTAATTTTCTTCTTCTTCCTCTTTAGCATATTCACCTCTTGTTTTCTCTCCCCCTCTGCAGTCCTCTCCTCTCATGTACTGTCTCTTAACACACCTTCTTACATTTTTCATTTGCCCGCCACTTCCTCACTTCTCGTCTCATCATCCAACTTCTCCTTCTAGCCAGTCTTCCTCTCGACTAGTTTTCCTCCATATCCACACCGCGTATGATGCTAAAATTACTTTTTTTTTTACCATCTGACTCATCCATCTTATTCACACACCCTGACAGACAGACAGACAGACAGACAGGACAGCAGACGAGCTGGATCTGGAGCGGGCCTCAGGACAAAATATCAAACACAAAAACACCTCCTGCGGACGACTTGGACTTTTACTGGCCAGTTTCGTCTCGAGGCAACACATAAAGTGGATGATTCAACAGCAGCCTCAGTTCACAGTTTTACTTGTAACAATTTCTCTTGTGAGCTCGTGAGCTGAGAAATATGAGTATAACAAGTGAGCTGCTGGTCAGAATGATCCCAGGTAGATGTCAAGCTGTGCAACAAAGCTTTCACTATATCAGCAAGTAAGCCTGCCATGATAATTACCTTACCAACTTATTGTACATAACTTAACATATATATTGATCTATAACATGACCTCGGCCATTCTCGACCTTGATATTGTCCATTTTTATGTGCCATCTTTGTTAACAGAGCCTGACAGTCCATTTTATATATAACTTTAGCTGCGTGGTTTTACAATATTTTTTTTAAATTCATTAATTAAGACTGAATTGCTCTTTGAAAAGGAGCATCATTACGCTAATATACTGTCATTACAACAGTGCAATAAAATGGTCTTAAAAAGACAATGATATATTTTATTGCAATTATTTCTGAGACCATATACATTGTCAAACAAACCTAGTTATGGTGACAGGGATATCTACAGGTTTGACGATGCCAAATTCAGCCAGTTCCAGGCTATTTTTAAGAATAATTCAGTTGATATGATATATTTTTTCTTATCATCAACAAATTTGATTAAAAGATCAAAACCAACAGTAAACTGGTTCCATTAAAAAGCTGTTTCCAAGCATGCTGTATCTTATTTGTCTGTGCCGAAGAGCTCTAAAGATTCAAGACTATTTATAAAATTGCTTTGGGCTCCTTACAGTTATAATAATAAACATTTATTTTAAAGATTAGTTTTAGTTTTTTATGATCATTTTAACATTTTATGAAATGCACTGAATACAGCACACAACACTGATCACATTCTTCCTTCATTAGCATAAAGGTGGGCACAAATGCACCAACTGTGAGTGTATGAGTTACAGTTTCGAGCTGTTAATTTGAAAAATCATTCAGCTTATTTTTTTTTAAATGAGAGGATATATTTGTGGCAAATTTATATAGCTTTTTCTCCTCACGGGCTGACTGATGACAGCGAGCAACGGGCAGGCTGGCAAAGTCACATAGTGTTGAGAAATCCAATTTTTTGGTCCTTTTAGTTGGATTTGTTGACATTTACAAGAGTAAAAGAATATCGCCAGCCTTATCCTTCAACACAGTGTTTAAGAGCAGGTTTAAGACAGTTTTGAAAACGCACTACACAAGATATTAAACTGGGGAAAAGGGAATTTTAAAAGTATAACCGGGAACTATAAAATCAAAAGAGCAGTTTTTACATTGAGTTACATTACAGATACATTCAGGATAAATACAATAAAATCCCCCTTTTTGTTGCAACGATCTGGCTAGTCATCCAAATCCAACTTTTCAGTTGATTTAATGAATGCACTTATAGAAATCAGTGTCAGTCAGTGCGGCTGCTTCGTGGACAAAACTGACACACTGTTGTTATTCTAAGCAGCTACGAGGTGTGAATATTCAGGATTTTGTGACTGTGAAGCAGGACACCCTTATTAAAATATTGTGAAACTTGAACTTTGTAAATACTGGTAATAAAACCAACACATATTTGAATAAAACAAGCTTCCCTCAGCAGCTATTTGAATAAACAGAGAGAGTCAGTGCAGCAGAACAAGCAGAGTGTGAGAACTTGTACTTACTAGAACAGGATGTGGTTAGCCTCATGTCTCTCATACCTGGCTGAGGTGCACATCGACCTGAGAGAGAGAGGGAGAGATGTTAACGTTTTCTCTTCAAAAAACATTCATAAAAACATTTCTCGCTCTCAAAATCCATCACACATCCAAACTAAACCTGTTTCTGAGAAGGCATCAAGCTCTGCCGTTTCAGACGCCGTCATTACCGTCTGTCAGCTCAGAGTGTTAAAGCGACCTGCTACTGCTGCACAAGCTGCATTTCATTTTGTTCGGTCTCATGTAGCAGAATTTTGCTGCATCTTTGGCCGATTAAACATGTGAAGTGCATTCACATGTACTGTAGCTTGACAACTGGACAGAGGCTCAGTTCATTTCATCATGTCAGCATGACAAACTGCTATGAAAAGTAACTATGACCTCAAAAAAACAAAACAAACACACAATTTAGGAAGTTTATTCACTGATTTGGGTGAAACTGGATTATAGTCTATGGAAAAAAAGTGTTTTATGCTGTCTTCCCTGAACTTGTTGTTACCATCTGCTTACTATTGGTAACCAGCAGCCTCCCAATAAACACCTCTGGACCGGGGACATACGCAGCCTCCGAGAACAATGGAGGTGATTTCTGATGGATTTTTACCGCTAGCTTTGTTGCTACAGTGATTGCTAAACTTAGCTGCCGGTGGCTTGTTAGCGGTCCTATTTGCTATTGCAGTGCCAGGGTGCCAGGAGCACCTGTAAGGTCATCAGACTGTCCTCCGGTCCCCGGGAGCTGCTGGTTTGGGGAGAGTCAGCAGGCCGCTAGCTGTAACACATTATTAGCACTACTGACTACTTTAAAAGTGCCTCACTAGACGCCTGTTTTTACAGGAAACATGTATCTATACTCTACTTGCTGTTTCATGGGAACCATGTCAATGGTTCAGATTATGATCTCACACCACTGTTCAACCATCACTGTTGTCACCAGCTCAAGCGTCTAACAAGCAAAAGAAAACATTCCAGACTTGAAGCAGAGCATTTCAAACATGCCTGGTATGTAGATATAAATGTCTAAAGGTTGCAAAGCCTGAACGTCCTGTGAATGATAAAAGCCAGAGCGGGAAACCAATGTGAAATTCTAAGCACTTTATGGTCTTGAACTTGGTTGGGCAGGGTGTGCAAAGTTACTTTGGTAAACGGATACTGTGATTGACGACTCATTTAATAGTAAATAAAAATTCTGGAAATATATATGAAAAGAAAATAAGACTCAAACTGAATTTTGGTTTGAGTGAAATGTCAACAGCTCACCTTAGCTGATGTTCCCTCAGGTGAGAGAGGACGTCCATATGGTAGAGGTTGCAGTAGATGGTGTGCAGGTCCTGCAGGACAGAAAGACAATAAAGACAATATAAGTGAAAATCAACCAACCAATCCAAGAGGAAAATATGAAAGAGATATTATCAAATGTTCCTATATTTCCACACACAAAATGGGAAAGTCTCACTCCTTAATATCAGAATTTTAATCTTCAATATAATCCTAGCGTTACAATTCAATACCTCATCAGTCTTTCTATACCACAGCAAAAAGAAAAAAAAAAAAGGCACACAAAATAGGATCATAAATTAAAAAAAAAAACATTTGGTTCTCTCGATACAACTGAATGAGGATATCCAACTGTTTTAAAAGCATGCACTGAACAAGGATTGAGTTTTTTTTTTAGATTATTGACAACGTTATTGTGCACTTAGTGATCAAGAAGACTGATAAGTGAAATGAAAACTGATGTACACTTGAAGCAGATATAAAAATCTAGAGTAACCAGTGATGGACTGTTACCAAATACAATTTATTCAAGTCCTGTACTTAAGTACAATTGTGAGGTACTTTACATCAGTATATCCACTTTCTGCTACTTTATACTTCCACTCAAATAGATCCCAGAAGTTAGCTGCAAATACGAGCAGCCAAGCACTGTAAAATTTAAATCAATCAATCAATCAATCAATCAATCAATCATGCTTTAACTACAAACTGCCAAACTTCATACTTCTGTCTCTCTGTACTCATGTTTTTAAATTGCCTGTTAAGAACTTCCTGGAACTATCTCAGCATTTTGAACTTCTTTTGTCAAGACTCTCTCTACTGAAGGGCTCTGGAAACTAGTTACTTTGTAGAGTCAGATTATTAGTGGTGTTAGTGGTCTCTGACTTGTGACGTGTAACCAATCAGAGAGTGCTTTGGGCGGGACACTGACAGAGACCCACACACTGCATCAGAGCCAAAGTATTGCAATTTACAATTAGCTTTTTTTCGGCAATTGAACACAAAAACACAGATACCGATACTCGCTGGATAAATGCTGAGTATCGGCCCCGATAATCAGACAGGCTGATAATCAGTCTGTTCTTTGTGAGGCCATTTCGAACAGTATATCTACGCACAAGTTTGTAAAGTCTGCAGACTGTCGAGATTGTGTGTATTATCTGAAAAGTAAAAGCTTTCAAAAGATTAGCTCATTGTTTAGAGTGTGTGAAACGTCTCAGCAGCATGTAAATCACATCCAGCGCGGTGCTGTGACAGAGGCCACTCAGACGATGCCAAGCGCTGCCTATCAAAATGACACCCTCAAACCAGACAGGCAGGCATACCACTTATGTACGCACATGACAGCAGTGAGACGAGCACAGATATATCCACCCACGGCCTTAAAATAGTACTCTATCAGGGCCGGCTGTCAAAACATTAAGAGGCTGACGGAGTGTGTGTTTGTGTGCGCGAAGGCAACAGCTTCATATAAGCATCTGCAGGATCCAACAAACACAGAGGCTATTCAGGCCACAGGGCAAGTAGTTTTAACAGGTGGACTACATGGCTGACTGGATACACACACAAACACACACACACACGGCCGTTTCATTACAGAGAAGAACCCATTAATTATTTTCTCTTGGAAAACTGCTCTATTTTTTAATCTGGTGCAACTGCCGTGATACGTTAAAAACAGTCTAATAAAACATTTTTATTGCCATGCACAAGAGTTTAGAGTAAATCATTAGGTCAAATTGTTTGAAATTTGTGGTAATATGTTATCAGCTTTCTTGCCAAAGTTCGATGACAGGATTGGCACCACGCTCAAGTCCGTATGATAAATGTAACACTACCGTCAGCAGATGCGAACATAGCTTTGCACAAAGACTGGGAACAAGTGGAAACAGCGAGCCGGGCTCTGTCCAAAGTGGAGCCCAGCTCTTTCCCATGTGATTTGCAATGATCCCTCAAATGTGACACTTGTGGCAGAGATATGTAACAGAGCCGGGGAAAAAGACAATAAACCTTTCTGTCAAAATGACACCTGTGCAAAGAACGGTGATATCGACCAACGGATATATCAGGCGAACAAATCCACCTCCAGAACCTCCAAATCTCACTAAATAACATATAAACCTTCTTTCTCCATTGCTCTTGACCAGTTGTCTATCATTCTGTAGTAGTCAGTGTCCTATCCAGCATCATACATTGATGTATTTCCTGTAAAACTGAAACGGTCCTCTAAAAGCCGGCACTTAAACCAAATTAGCACATTTAAACAAAAAATGCAAGTGTCAATCAGCATGAAACAGTGCAGCTTCTAGATAACTGACAGCTTAAATATTTTCCCTAACAATAATCCCACTTTTCGGATAAACCAAAGCACAGCTGCAGTTTCCGAGAACACACACACACACGCAGCTACAGTGCCCTGATCTGAAATGAATAACTCAGAATATCCCTCGCCGACAGACTCATATTTGTATTGTGTTGCCTTTGTTGGAACCACTTCCTCACTACTGGCTTCGTTTACATAGTGCGTAGGCAGATTGAGGATTTGTTTGAAATTATTGCCAAGTGTTTCATACAAATACTGACAGCCAGACACAACTGTCATGTGTACTCTGAGGGAGCGTGACTTGAAGTCATTTTAAATGCCACGATCGGGTTGTTATAAACTTTCACCAAGGCTCCACAAATCTGATCACGGACTGGTGTAGGAAATAAAAGACGTGCTCAAAAATCTATAAAAATGAAACACGGGAAGTGCTACAGGATGTTACAGCAGGATAACATCAATACTATAGAACATACAGCACAGACAGAGAGAGAGAGAGAGAGAGAGAGAGAGAGAGCAGCATGTTATTGAGAGAGAGCAGACTGTAGAGTCTAGAGATTGAGAGAGTGTGAGTGTGAGAGTGTGTGTGTGTGTGTGTGTGTGTGTGTGTGTGTGTGTGTGTGTGTGTGTGTGTGTGTGTGTGTGTGTGAGCACACTGGTATACTGAGTCAAGCAGCGGGAGCGGGCGGAAGCAGAGATGAACGCTGGGGATCGGAGAGCCTTTAATGCAACGGACCGACACACCTCTGATGTGCTGTTGGCTCAGTCTGACACAGGAAGGAAGGTGGAGGGAGAAAGTACACATGAGGGCGAGACGGACAGAAAGAGAGAAAGGAAAGGAGGGAGACGGAGGGCAGTCACACAAACGCCTCACATCAGATCAGTGCCAGGTGGTTCACCTTCTTCTAGGCTCACGACATCAGACCTATCCCCACAACACTGGAGAAAAATCTTCCTGATCTTTTATTATCATTCTGGTATAAGGGAAAAACACTTGGGTTTGTTTGTATTAACTTAAACCAATCAAAATTATTGTGGGCAGCGAAAAGGCCAATGCAGCAAAAGCGCCACCCTAAAGTGTCAGGGGTGATCACGTGAGGAGGCGAGCCCTGCCCTGGTAGGTTGGTAGCACAGTTGTTGTTGTCGTCCATAGCGATGAAGATTTAAAAAACAAACAAACAAAAAATAAAAAACAGGAACACAGATTGTGGTTGGGAATTTCTCAACTTTGCCGTGTTTATCGCACAATTTGAGGAGATCTCTGGCTGAAATGACGCTACGCTTTCTATGTTTATCATTTGATTTTTCTGACTTTGTTTCCAACTTTAAAACACACAACAACAACAAAAAAAAGAGCACCAATTAATTGAAGATGACAAATGAAGAGGTACATAAGTTGTAGTTGCGGTTGCATCTATGGTTCGGTGATGGTAAGCATTGCACAACCTGCCTGTAAAGCTGCCTGAAGCTCCTTGAACTATCATACTAAACCTACACTTGGTCTCTGGTTCCTCCAGTCCAAAGGCAGGTTTAGTTCCTTCATACCTCAAAAGCTTCTAGAGCTGTAACGACCAGCTGGTCAATCGATTAGTCGATTTAAAGAAGGCTAACTGAAAATCAGCAATAATCGATTAATCGTTTCAATCATTTTTCAAGCAAACATGTTAAACATCTGCTGGCTCCAGCATCTTAAATGTAAGGATTTGCTGCTTTTCTTGGTTGTTTATGGATAGTAAATGAAGAGCCTTTTGAGTGTTCGGACAAAATAAGCAATTGTTTCTGCAATGGAAACTTTATTGGATTCCATCGAAGACAGTGGTAAAGTAGAACAGGAGACTGAGCTTCTGAACAAGGCTATAATGCACTGTGTTTTTACATTCATGCAATTCACACTTGGTCAGATATATCTGATAGCTGTTAAGAGGAAGGAAAACACTAAGTTCCCTCTAAGACAAAGCACAGTGAGCTCTATAAAAACAGACAACTGCCATTCAAATGAGAGTCTAACAGTGAAGGACACAGGTCGACCCGGCCAGCTGCTTCGCAACAAGAGTTGTAACCTCCATTTACCGATCGGGGGCGAACGCAGTGAGCGGAGAGCAGGCATGAAAAAGCCTGGTTCACAGTGGTATGGAAGTAGAACTGTATTGACTTTAACTCACAGTTAACTGGGTTAGTGAGCGCAGCAAACTGCTGCGGTAAGCACTCCTGTCGTGTTGCTGAGCATGCATGTGTGCAGCAAGTGTGTGTATGTCAGGACATAAAGGCCTGAGGCGACTTGATAGCGTGGGTGCTCAGATTAGGCGAGACAGCCTCCCAAATACCCACCTCACCCCTCCTCACCAGTGTGTTACGGGGTTACACTGAATACTCTGCCTGATACGAAAAGACACAGCACATTTTTCCACCAGTGACACCGAGTATAATGTGGCCCCTGTGGCATGTTGGAGGCAATAACAGAGAAGTGTCTCACATCACTGTCTAAGGTGCAGATCTACATAACTTCTTTAAAATAAATAATGTGTTTTGAAGATGATGGAGGATGCTGGAATTTTGAGAATTTTAAGTAGCTGAGTGACTTTGACATTGACATATCATAACGGATGTCAATTAACAATTACTGTAGCCCGTTGATAATGGGGATAAGTGATATCACAATGTACTTAAGCTGTATCAGAAACACAATGTATATCTGGCCATTTTAAAATCGCCACAAAACCACTTCCGCCACAAAGTATTAGATAAAAATGCACGGATGGCAATTTTCTCGACCGATTCTTTTAAAAGTCTCACCTACCGTTTCAGATTTTGACAGATTCCAAATAACTAATGAAAGTAACACATTGGAAGCTATTTAAATGGCCCGTTACTGAAATGGGGAAGTGAATCTTAGTCTTAGTCTCTCTGTAATGCCTTGCATATTACACATTTGAACAGAATAAAACATTTTTAGCTCTGGGTCAGACAACAGATGCTAATCCTCTAAGTAAATGCTCAATTCATAGAGCTCAGCTACAATGTTTAACTTTTCCAAGAAGAAATCAGGTGCATCTCTAGTATTAGAACCAGTAGAACTGTCTGGTATGTTCAGGGAATTACATCAATTTACTGTGACGCAGCTTTTAAAACCAGAAAAAGACAACACTTACGCCAAATCACAATATGATATCCAAAATCTAAGATGGCATATAGTCTAATATCATGATAACTATATAATTTCCCAGCCTTAGCTGAGTGTTTATTGGTCTGGTGCAGCGCTGTGCATTCTGGTTGTTGCTGGTTTTGCCCCTTTTTTCTGTTTTCTCTGGTCATGTAGCACCAATTAAAAAACATATTTGTGTCTTTCTGCTGCAAACACAGCCCATTTTTATGCAAGGGCTCTCTCTCCAGCTGTGGAATGCTTCTTTGAATGAGCTGGAATTGAAATTCTGCTAATACTACTACTACAAACACCCATGAAGCCAACTGCCCCCGTTTCATGTATTGATTAGTGTAAAGCAGGTCATCAATAGGCCCA
This sequence comes from Lagodon rhomboides, assembly GCA_039737535.1. Lineage (NCBI taxonomy): Eukaryota > Metazoa > Chordata > Actinopteri > Spariformes > Sparidae > Lagodon > Lagodon rhomboides. The sequence goes on from CM077795.1 coordinate 26,264,091, forward strand.
GACAGACAGATAGCAGGATGTCCGAAGAGGAGCTCTCTGCTTTGTCGTTTCCATCGGTGGTCTCCCAGGGAGAGGATGGTAATGTGATCACTGCACCACCCACGCCAATCTCTCTCTCTCTCTCTTGCTGTGCCCTCAATACTTAAGTACATACGCTGCTTGGACTTGAACAGAGGGTGTGGTGGCTGCGGTCTCGTTTTTGGTGGCCTACACAAGGGAAACCATCCCTATATTTTTACGTAGAAGTGTCAATCAGCGTATCTATTCTGCAGCGGTGCCTCCTTTCCCAAACCACACGGGAAACCTAACCCCAATGTAGTAAAGTTTGACCAACACATAATCTGTTCTTTTCTTGTGAAATATGCACAGGATTCGAGTTTAGAAATTGTTTACAGACATTTTCCAACTGATTTGCAGCGTTTCTCACCAGGTTTGTCTTGTCTTAACACAAAAAAAAGGCACTAGTGGCCACGAACTGAATCCAATATAAACCATCATACTCCCGCTTTGATATACCAGAGTCGGTTCTTCTACACCTTCAGGATCTAAAAACTAGGTGGAAATGTAAATGGACACATACTTTAGATCTGGGTCTACATGTGCAGCCATCAGAGCCATGTCCTTCATGACATTAGACTCAAGCCCACATGCCGTTCATTGTTGTCTCATTGTCATCCCTCAAGACAGGACATGGCGGCGGAACAACCCTCCTCAGTGACGTCTGACCTCTGGCCTTTCCTCATGAGGTGACCTGATGACCCCATCTGTGGTTAAGATGTCACAACCTCCGGAGACATCCATTAACTCATCACCAGCTGAGGACCCGGCATTTTATTTACCCTGGGGACGGGCTTTATATCGATATATCTTAAATGTGATATGCCACTTTATATCGTCTTAGATTTTCAATATTATTATATCAGGATATGGGATGTGTTGACTTCTTTTAAAGGCTGAATTATATATATGCTAGCGCTGTTGCCCCACAGCTAGAACGTCCTGGGTTCAAGAGCCAGCTAGGGTAGAGCCTTTCTGTGCAGAGTTTGCATGTTCTCCCCGTGCCGGTGTGGTTTCCCGCCGAGTCCTCCAGCTCGGCTCCAGCTCGGCTCCAGCCCCTCCCCAAGGAGGAGGAAGAACCTTACTTGGGAGCACTTCCTTCTTCACACCTACAGGTCTTTGATTGACGTGCTGAACGTACGTTACTTTATTTCCATCCCGGAGGCAGAATGCAAAAAGAGGAGGTGTGCTAGGAACTACACAGTGCCAGATCCCTCCTGGCCATATAAAACCATATAGCCAAGCCCAAGTTTAACCCTGTCTGATGGAGTCAAAATGAAACTGAGGGACTCAAATGATTGCACCCATTTCACTGCTGTTTTATAGAGGTTTCAAACCCAGTTGTAATCTAGGTTTCTTAAAGGCCTAAACAAGATTAAGATACTATAGATTTTAAAACATTTTATAGTGACACACGTGAGTGAGCTTGGAGAAAAAACGCTTTCTGAAAGTTATTGAAAAAATGAGTCTTTGAAGATGCAAGTTTTGCAGAAATATCTAAAAAAAATCTAATCTATTCTCATCTTCAGAAGTGCTGGTAAAACTAAAATTGAAAGTAAGAGGAATGGAGCTGATCACTGATGCTCTGAGCTCGCCGTGCCCGTCCTGGTGAGCGTGCTTCAGGTAGCTGCAGTGCTGCTGCTGCCACCTGCTGGCAGAAACATCACTCGCATCATTTAAATAAGACTTGGTCCAACAGACGGTGTACATCTGACTACCGACATTCAAATAATCTCAGAAGCAGCCGCTAACCAGACAGGAAAGGCACATTTAAAAACACAACAACAAATTTGTTTACTGCAGTAGAAAAGTGATGTGAAACCAGTTTGCAGCGTCTGTCAGAGCCGTCATGTCACCCGACCGCAGACTTTTAATCTGTCTTAATCTGTCGAGGATAGTTTTACCCACATTTCACAGTAACAGTACGTGAGTGTGTTTGTTTTTTCTAACACCCCTCACTCTGACAGGATACTGACATCTCTGACCTGTGGCCTGCTAAAGTCTGCCTGTTACTCATATAAACAAGCTGCGGCAGCACAGAACCAGCACCAGTCACACAGAAGCAAGTTGTTGCAGTACAGAGATTGTTGCTGTCCCACCCACGGCATTTCTCCCTTTCCCATCAAAAGGGCGGCCTACGAACACAATATTCATGATATGTCGAGGCACTCCTACATGAGTAACGGGGGAAAAAAACGAAAGAAAAACAGGCTACTGTTGTGCAAAAGCCTTGAAATTCCAAGTCTGGAGGCTTTGATTTTTAATTTCTGACTGGAACTGGTTGCAGTTTGAGAAGTTCTTTATTTCACTGAGGCAAATAAAATCCTCCCATAATCTTTTGTGGTCTAAAAGCGTGGTTCAGTCAGTTCAATTCAAGTACAGAAGATTAACCCACACCAAAGAAATTCCAACATCTTAAAGCCTTTATCTAAATTGTACAGCAATCCATGAAATTGTCACTTTTTCTTTTTTACTTGCTGTTAAAACCATCTTTGATCGTATGTTTTGATCATGATCAATAAAAGCTTGTAAATTCTAACACAAGTACTGTTTTATTCCAAATAGTAAATGATTTTCTGGTTTATATGAGTGACTGTGTAGTTGTACCACCAGATTATGTTGAAAATCAAGCCGTTATGCAGTCATCACAATCAAATTTAGGCATTTTCCTAACCTAGAAAACGTAACAGTTAAAACTAAAATGGCACTCAGTGGACCACATGTTGCTGCCGAGGCCCAACAGTCCCTTTTAATTAAATCACGCCTAATCCGATATCAAACAAAAACTAAATCTAAATCTGCGAGATATGGAATGTTATTTGGCTCCACATCAAATTATACTCGTAGATCAAAGCCACTCAAACACAAAGAGGTTATTTTCATCAAGATCCTTTGCATTATTGCCTGAGAAATGAATGAAAATGTTGAAAAAAAGAGAGAGGAAAATATCCTGGATCCATCTTTTTTATCCGGGTCCACACAAAGAGTTCATGGGGTCGACTTTATGGAAATCCTTTTGGTAGTTTTTGCGTGATCCTGCTGACAAGCCAACCATCAAACAAACACACAAACACGGGTGAAAATATAACCTCCTTGGCAGAGCTGATAAAGAGTTTTTCAAACTTTCAAAGACACTGTGCGAACCCTGTGAAGGAAAAGCCTGGATGTGAATTTGTGGTTGCCTTAATGTGCTGGTTTGAACTCACGAGCCATATATAGTGGGTGACAACCTTGTGTTGGCAAGAAAAACATTCCGAACCTGTTGCAGGGTCAGAAATTCTTCCACTGAATCTTTGTAAAAGAAACACTTCTCAGGCAGAACCTGAATCCTTTGTAGCCTTTGTGGAGAGTTCAGTCACCCCTCGGCCCACAGCCGCCTCCACCAGAATGTACAGTATGCCTGTCGAGTCTGTCAGCGACACAGAGAGGATATTGTGGACAGATGATACAACGCGTCCATTCAAGCCAGCAGAACAAACAGCTCGGCTAACATCCTGCCTGCGTAACCAGCCTTTAGCATTTACATTACATAGACTACCGACTGCACCATCATCTGAGTCAACATTGTGCTGGGATATAGCATAAGAGGGCTCAATGCAAGGGACAAATCTGCTTTAGTGCACAGTGTGTTCAGAACACAAGTGCAATATCCACATCGCAGTAGCTGCAATGTCTTGATAAAAGCAACATTTTCGCAACATACCATTAAAAAATGAAGCATCGTTGTGCTACAGAGATGCTTCGGCCAACAAACTATCCTCTCCAGATGTATGGAAAGCTTTTTGGTACAGACACCATCATTACACCAGCGTGATGAGATTATTCAGTAACAATTTAAAAAATAAGAAGAAATGTGACTCATGTTTGCAGGTTGCACGAGAATTGCCCTCTACTGTACCATGAACCTAAGTGAGCCTTTGGGTCAGTGGAGTTAGATGGAGATGGAGAAAGAGCTGCAGCAGCCGTCTGTGGTAGTGATTTAAAGGAAAGTTGTGACAAGCAGTTGAAGTGTCCGTACTCAGCTGAATTTCAGAAAACGTGAGATACCATGATGATACTGCTGACAAAGACTAGAGAGTTAAAGTCAGATATTAATAGATATTGAGCAGCAATAACATGTGTCGCTTTCATGTGTACGGGACGCTGCAGAAAAGTAACAAGGTCACATTTTTTTTTTAAAAAACAAATTACGTGGTAGAAGCTTTTCCAATACTGGTATCTGTATGGAACAACCCATCAATAACAAATGAATGCCAGAGTACTTTGTGCATTATTGTTATGTACCACAACACAATTAGCTATAATGGTGACGCCTTGTCACAGAAACCTCCTACTCAACATCACCAGGTTTTCTTCAATGAATCAATGATTTGATTTGATTTTGGACACCTTCCTCTTATCCTTCTTTTTTTTTCCTTATTACATCTAAATACAATGCACAGAATGCAATGTATAGGACTTTTTGCCATGCCTCGTTTGCAGTTCACACAATGCAACACGTTAACACAGGCATAAAGAAATGACAAGCAACCACTACGAACAATGGTTCTGACAACAATGACTGAAAACAATTAAGAACGATGGCTGACAATAATAAGACCTGGAAAGCAGAAGTAAAAGTTGAAAACATTGTTATTTCAATGTTTTAAGAAATGAAATCGATATCAGTAAGTGTGCTGATGGGAAACAGTTGATAATTAATGTAATAAAATAGTTTTCTAGTTATTTTTTCTCTGGGTGTGGAACAGAAAAAATGACCTCTTAGCTGCAGTGCCATTGTCTCTTTTGTTAGGATTAAGATTATGTATCCTGACATTATAATCGCCTGTGACAATTGTGTAAGACTGGACTGTGCGTTTCTTATGGCTGAACCACAACATGGGCGTCCTGTGTATTTTCACAGCTACAGGCTACTTGTTGAGTCTTAGTGAGGATGGCTGAATGTGAGCAAAGATAACGGAAGTATATTAATTTGTTTTTTATTTTATTGGTGGATTGTCACAAATACGCTATGGTCTAAAAGCAGCAAGTAGTAACACAGTTAGAAAAAATAAATCATGTATAGATATCACAGCTTTTAATGCATGGAGATGCACCGACCACTGTTTCATAATCGAACTGTAGCCCACTGAATCAGGAACAGATCCTGAGATGCCTGGAGAGACACCCCTAACGTTTACTATATTATGGAGATTATGACTAATGGCTCTTGTTTGTAAGCTATCAGAGAAAGCTACACATTTGTTCTTGATAAAACATCATGTTGGAATTAAAAAAAACTGCAGAGGCTGAGAAAAATGTACCCATGGTCATTACTCATGGCTGCACAATCTCCTTACCAGACATTTAAAGGCTCAAAGCTTAACATCAAGCACCATATAACGTTAATATTCCTAAAGCCTTAATGGTTTAAACCCACAAGGTCAGCTATGATCCCCTGGTATCACAACTCCAGACGGGATCATTATCCATACAACACAGAAGCTCCCTGACAATCCCCTGCTCCACTGCGCAGGAGGCCTTATCGCTGCAGCATCAGTGTGAGGTTTCAAGCACACTTGCAGCACTTAAATCTTCTTAAATCCCCTCTTTTTGTTCACAGGTCGGCCTCTTCTCAGCTCAAAGAAATCAATTTCAGGAACAAAACCCAGGTCGGAGAGAGGGACTCGAAACCAGCTCGTGCGAAAATCTTCAAAGACCCCTTTTTCGAGCTTTTACCACAACGTGATCCTGCAGAATTAAACACACACGAATCTGATCGTTCAGCAAAACACGGGAAGACGCTCGCCAACTTGTGCTCAGCAAGAAAAACAATGAAAACAAATACAGCGCTGGTCCTGGACCCTGAGAGTTTCCGCGCTGAGAACTGAAGGAGCTGGGTTCATAAAAAGCGCTGTGACGACAGTCGCGGTGCTGGTGGTGGAGCGGGTTATGGAAACAGTGGGAAGGAGGGAGGGAGAGCAGGGGGAGGCGTCACTCACGACCAGAAAAAGAGAACTGGACTCTACTGACTTGGACATTTACAGTATTTGTTTGTAAAGAACACCAGCAAAACATGTGGAGTGGAAGAAAATAACACGGCTAAAGAGAAAATGAATAGAGGGCGCGCACACTTGATGAATCACTACTTCCTTCCCGGGAACTCCGCCAGCAGCGCAGCATGGCAAATTTCTACCACTTTGTGCAAAAAAAAAAGTTCAGAGTGTCACTTTGCACAGCGCTATACTATAATTTCTGACTTTGTGCTGGGAGCGTATGCTCCTTCTTTACTCCTACGAGAAGAGAGGGTAAGGAGGGAGTCTGGCCCAGAAAGCGCCGCACCAGCTGCCCTCTCCTCGCCAGCCAAACCAAACAGCCACACACAGACGCACGAAAACACTGCCACACACAGAAAATGGAAAATCTGAGCCTTTATGTAATGTTAGCTGCAGTTTTATGCTGAAATGAATGAAGTATGCACAGGAAGTTTGGGTTTTTGTCCGCAGTCAGTGAAAAGTAGGAAGAATTAGCATTTTTGAATATAACATGCTTGGATTTTATATACATAATGAATATCAACACTTTTACATAAACAAAACTTTAGGAAATGAAAATAATTTGGGGGAAAATATGCAGCCAAACTATGTTAGAAAATTGATTTTTCAACTCTGAAGCAATACTCATAATTTTTTTTTTATGCAGGACCAAATGACTTCTCGATGTGAGTTCAGATGCGAGTCAGAATGCGGTTGCAAGAAAGTGAAACTAGTGGAGGTAGGATTTTTTGGAAAATGACCGATTCCTGTAAACAGTCTGCAAAAGATATTTAAATAAACACATGTTGCCAAGTGTCCTTAGGGCTTCTTGGACACATTTCAACCCGATCCAGTGAAAAATGAGCAGTTGGTTAGGCTTTGAATACACAACAATGACCCAGATTTAGCTGTGAGGGCCAAACTTTTAAAAATCCTTAACTAAAAAGTATTTGGAGTACAGCTGTAAGATTTTACAAGGTCCCTTGAATTTGTCAGGAGTTTTAACAATAAAGGAATTCTGATGCTGATTCTGAGTTTTGTTTTTGTTTTTTTGAAGAAAATCCATGACACGAACTGGGAAAAGTTCTTTTTGGCTTAAGGCTGCAATGCAGGAGCTAAAAAGCCATTTCTAAATAAATTTCAATAATGAAAAATCAGAATTACTACTTGAAAAAAAAAAAAAAAAAAAAGCAGCCCATCATTAACATCAGCCTCACGATCGGCCTTTGACACACAGGAAAATTAGATTTTTTTTATTTTTAGGGCTGCCTATTAACATTTACATATTCTTTTTTAAAATGCTACAAGATGCTCTTTGAAGTAATGTCTCATCCGTCTAATTATACTCCACTTTTTGCCCAAACTAGCGGCTGGGTTTCTCAGATTTCAAAGACGTCCCTTAAAACCCTTTAAAAATAATTTGTTGTGCACTCCCTCTCATTACCAGCTCATTTTGCACTCACTCATTTATCACTTCCCTTCGCTCGACGAGGGTACAGTCGGCGCCTTTGTTACGCGCTCTCATTTTCTCCTCTGTTAACAGGATTCCATAGTTAATCTCAATTATTCCAGCTGTAAGTTTAGAGAGCTCGACACTTAAAGCTACTGAGCTTTTCATCACCTGCGGTTTTAAGCTCATTTGTCTTTCATGCCTCGCGCCTATTACCCCTCGCCATCTCTGCTGGACTCGGCAGCGGAGGACGCGGCCGTCGGAGAGGTTCATGTCCGTTCGCGGCAGCAGATGTTAGTTACTGCAGCCACACAGATCTCAGCTGTCGCGCAAAGTCGGAGGGTGGGCTGCTAAGTTTAGGCAGGCACACGAGCAGAAATGTGCAAACACAAACATGAAGAAGCATGTAAGTGAATACTGCAGCTCCACTTCTCTGCACGAGGCATGTTAAAGGAGCTGGAGCACGCACCCACTTGGCCTGCGCATAGCTGTCGTCTACATGGCCTTGTAGCCACAGGCGGGCTTGTCAGATAGCCAAGATACGGAACAGATAGCTGATCTCTTTCCCCAATCTGTTCAGACAGGCAGCTCTGCCCTGCTTCTCACACTCTGGCTGCAGCTCCGTAAATCCGAAACAGAACCGAGCGGCGTATCCCTGCGCTTTCAGACTATCAGGACACGCTATGAGACCGCAAAGACAAAAAAAATCAACAAGCGCCTCACATGTGGGACCTGAAGAATCGAATGTGTTTTTATTTGGTTTGGTCTCAGATGTTTCTGAAGACCCCCGGGGTCATGTAGGAACCAGGTGAACCGGGAGTGCATGGTTTCTCTGGTGAGAGCAGTACAAACATCAGCGAAATCTAACCACTACTGACACTTAAGAAATGGGACTCATGTGTATGCTTCGTTTTCCTTGGTTAGATGAAAACACAACAATCTCCCTTTAAAGGTTTCCCGTTAGGCCTAAAAGCCACTATTTATGTTGGGGGGCGGGGGGGAACCGATGAGGGATTTATTGCAGATTGTAAGCAGTTAAGCCATAGCCTAGAAACTGTATACTCGGGGCAGATGTTGATGCTGAAGCCTAATTTCCATACACAGGAAAAAGTGACAGTGCACATACTGTAGAGAGATTCTGTGCAAAGTCGCAAAAACAAGTTATGAAAAAAGGCAACGAGTTAAGCCACTCTCATCCGAACCCAGCTGTTCTGGTCGCCCACCCAAAGACAAGCCAGCCCTGTGCGTGGACACGTGCTAACCTTTCGCATATGCTTTGAATGCGTTTGCATGGAAAACACTGGGGCCCGTCACGCTGAATCACAACACCAGAAGCCAGCACACCATGTTATCGCCTAAGTTACGCAAGCAAACCTCCAGCGACCTTTCACTGATGCACACATGCGCCAGACGCACACAAATCCCAGTCAGTGAATGGCTTCTTATCTTTGTAACTCGGTGTCATTTCCAGTTAACAGTGGACCGACGGGGCGGAAGACTATTTGACTGGGCTCGCTAACTGCAGATTAGGCAGCAGAGGCTGGCGAAAAAAACGTTTTTCTCACTCACTCAACTCCTGGAACTTGAAACAGTCTCAGCACTTGGACAAATATAGTTCCTGCCTTGAAAACCAATAAGAAAGGCTAATGGAGTCCAGGCCACCAACGGCAACTGATGACATATGAGGGTCTTTCCCATCTCAGGGGGAGATTTCAACCATTATCCCTTGTAACTATGTTCTGAGGGGCAATGGTGCACTCGAAAGAGGGGTAAAAAATTGACAGGGTCTAAATCTAACCATGGTGCAACCAGCATCGGAACAAGACAGTAAAGAATTTGCCAACAACAAAAAAAAAACACTAAAGTACAGAAGCACATTAAGGCATGAATCATGCAGAGTCATCACACTGTTTGTTAATGGCAAATACAGGAAGTGATCACTGACATCACTAAAACCTAACCTCACTTTAACCGTCTCAAAGGAAGCGTCCGTGGAAGATGTTTCCATATGGAAAGGGATCAATCCATCCGTTCCCCCGACATGTCTACTTAACTGCTCACAGTTGCTGAGTCAATCGGCCTCCGCTCGTGAATCACAGCCCCACTCATCCTCCTCCTAAACACAATGTCACTCAGACCATCAAGGCCGATCAGACCCGTATCAATGACAGGGTACTTAGGTGGGCCTCCGACAGTCACTTCCCAGGTCATGACCTCTGTTCTGGTTGTCGTGGCATCAGGGGAAAGCACTTTGGAGGTGCTTCAATTGTTTAAAGGGCCTAAATGAATTAATACCTGGCTTTGAGTACTTCTACAACTTGAGAGTTGTAGGAAATAGATGATGTGTAGTCGAATTTTTGCCCCTAGCGCCCTGTGGATGCACATGTGCAAACACTGGGATTACATAAATGTGTCGTTATGGTTTGAACTGTGCAACTGTGTGATAAGAATGGAATAAGCGGCTGGGATTCGGTGCGATAGAGGTGTGTGATAAATGTTGACTGTGTCAAAGGGTAGGCCCGTTTGGTGCAGATAAGTGCGGCATGTACAGTCGTTAAAGCTGAAGGACAAAACCTCAGCCAAGAACGTCATATCACTTCACTATCACAAAACAAAATGCATACGCTTTATATTTGATCATTTACTGAACTTTCATCTAGAATTACTTGCCACATTTGTAGGTACTCTTTTATTACAGCTGTGATTGTTGATTTGGGATTTGTCAAATTAAATTTTTTGCAATGAACTGCAATAAAAGCCAACCATCATACTAGTTACCAGAAGCGTATGTGTTGCTAATACAACATCCTGAGCAACTGTTAATTTATTGTTGGCCATTTCACCTGATTTACTCCTATATGTTCAGGGAGCTGCAACCAAGAATGATTTGAAAATGGTGAAAAAAATGCTATCACATGTTCCCAAAGCCAAAGGTAACATCTTCAAATGTCTTCTTTTGTCTGACCAACAGTCCAAAACCAAACGATTTTCAGTTTACAATCACGGAAGAAGAAGGAAACTAGAAAATATACACATCTGCCAATTCACTTTCAGCAACAAATCAATGAACTTGGTTTTACGAGCAGCTATAAAAGTTACAAAATATGTTGGTAGTCGTCTCTTTCTGGCATAAAAGACAGTGTTACTTTAGTTCATCGAATTTGGTTGTTACTTTACCAAATCATTCTAAAAATATCTCTGGTTGAACTCTTTGTTGGGTCTAGTTCAGGTAATGATTACAACATAATCCCAGAATTTGTTATACAATAACAAAGATGTGGACTCGAGTCATTGTGACTCGGACCCGAGTCGACTCAAGGCGCTGTTCTGATGACTTTCAACTTGACAGCAAAAAAACTTGGACTAAGCTAAAAACTTGTGTCCTGACTTGAGACATGATGACTCGAGTGACTTGCCTTTGTCCACTTTATGTTTTCAGTTTTTCTTCTTTTTTTTTTTCTTCAAAGTCTGGCCATCAGTATTCCACTCTTTTAGAGTGATGGGGAGAGAAACATTTTTTTATTGAGAAGAAATTAAGTTTTTGTTTGATTATGTTTACTTCACTGAATCTTAATAAACAAATACAATTGCTACACTTTGTGAAACAAAGTCAAGTCCTCCCTAAGCCAGGTCAAGATATTATTGACCAATTAAATAAACTTAACACGTCCAAAACAAAATGACTTGGGACTTACTTGAGACCATCTGACTTGAGTCACGTGTCTTTACAACAATGATTTGACAGTTTCACAACTGCTTATTGCAAAAAGCCTAAAAGGTCTTCATCCTTTCAGTGAAGCATATTTAGCCTGTTGCATTGCTGTGCACATACACATAAAGTATACATATTGAAGACCAGGCCATCTAACCCTGCCATACAAAATGAGAACATAAATGAAAAAAATAATTCTTAACTGTAGAGTGGAGTCATTTGTGTATGCCATGCCCCAGCCAGAAAATGAGATAAGCTGGGTTTTCATTAAATACAGCTCTTTCTTAAGGCGGCATTTCAACTTCTGACCACATTCCTTCCTCAACGTTCCTCTGCCTCTAACGCAGGCTTTTTTTAATGTCTCTCACATTCAGGTCCACACACACACACACATTCCACTGCCCACTGCCATACACAGTGACCTCAAAATACACAGCTATAAAATACAACATTCCTGAGTGACTCTTTTTTCCAATCTTATGAGGTTAAATATACAGTATCTTTGGCCAACAGCCATATAAAGATACAGTGCTCGGGTAGGCGGCCCTCCTCTGTCATGAATGGGCCACCGCGTTTGGATTCATTGTTCAAAACAATCGCGCTGCCGAGGCTGGCGGGAAGTTCGGGGAATCCAGCTGTCACATTCCCAGCATTCCAGAGGTGAGCGCTCGGCATTCTTTACAACCTTGTCAGCGAAGGAGCAGCGCGAACAAGCCGAGGGGCGATCCGGAGAATGACGGTGAGCATGCAAATGAGTGAGAGTGCCTTCTGGAAGTGAGAGGCGCGAGAGCGAAGAGAAGAAGTGAATTATTTTCCGCACAGAAGTGGGGAGATGGAGTAATAAAGCATGCAAAGGGTTGAATGAACGAACTATGAACTGGGAAGTAAGTAAATGAGTGATTCATAAATTGCATAAGGCAGCAATTGAGTAAACTGGATGACTTGTCATGCAGGCCATTGAGTAAAGACAACATGCCCCGACTGCATTCCCACTAGTTTTCTTGTGTTGTTTGCACAAACGACATGTGTCATTATGTTTTCACGCAGGTTATATCACCCCGTGCTTTTTGGACAGCTCACACTGCTCATAAGTCTCTGTGCCTCAGGCAACTACAGTACATCTACGCTCACAAACTATTTCACGCACTCCCACTCTGCTTAACCCTGTGTTGCTCAATCACGCCAGTAGCCTCCAGGTGCATGCCACTGAAGAGGCTTCATGTGCCTTCTCTGGAAATCAGGTACTGCGCAAACTTGCAAATGCTGTGATTAGATACTTATACATGCACGTATATTCCTGTAGCATGCAAATATGAGTCAATCCCTGACCCAACGAGACCAGCCCATATTTCTACACATTAAAATCAGCTTGAATTGTAAAGCTAATGCTGATACTTGTCAAGTGCGTGCCAGGTAACAACTGACCGATTTGCATCTGTAATTTCCAGCCCGGCTTCATTCTTGTTAAAGGTCTGAGAGGAGGAAGGTAAACTGGCTTGGCGTCAATCTGTCAGACGGGAATGTTGTCAGTGCAAGCTCTTGTATTGTGTCGTTTTCACTTAACTAAACCCTGTGATCTCATCTCTTATCTGCAGATTCACCGGTCAGGTCCAGCTGCAATAGATTGCTGTATCTCTGTTTTTGACTATTAAACTAACAGGGCAGCTGCAGCACTTGTGTGTCTGAATCATGTGTTGAGCTAGGAGTCAAGATAAAGAGAAAGATAAAGATTGTATCTTTAATAAAATATGTTTCTAATTGTCAGCACAAGTACGGTTAAACACAAGAGCTAGAAAATCAGTTAATTTCTTTACTTAACCATGTCCATGCATCCATACATTAGCTATATTTACACATACTTGGGCTGGAGTCAATCCCTGCTGACAATAGCCGGGTTTCTATCCAAACATATCAAACATTTTTACCAAATTTTGAGAAAGTCAGCAAAAGAAAGAATGCAAATTATTGCTTGTTTCAACCCACTATCATTACACATGTATGAGGAGTTCATCTAGAGAAGCAGTAGGCGTCCAGCTCTCCAGACAGAGATGTCAAATTTCCATCATGTGCTCCAAATTGTTTTTCACCGCTGGGCTCTTTTAATCATGCTAGCTTGTTGCGTCCTGGTAGAATGATTTTCTGATTGTTTTAAGTATTAATGTGTGGAAAGCTGCGGTAGAAAACGGGCATAAAAAATGCATGGATGAAAACGTGGCTATTGGGTGAAAGGCCGGATACATCCTGGACAGGTTCCCAGTCAATCAGGGGCTGACACACAGACACACATCCAGTCACACACACACACATTTACATCTATGGGAAACTTAGATTTGCCAATCAGTCTGAACTGTGTGTCTGCGGACTGTGTGAGGAAGCTGGAGAAAACCCACACAGGTACTTGCTATACTTAACTCTATATACAACTTTAAAAAGGAGATCATGAAGCGACAAAGGGCCACAAAATGAGGCCAAACATGCACATGGACAATTGTTGTCTCAATAATACTGCAACAAACAACATATTATCTGAAGTAAGCAAAAGCAATACATTAAAACACAGTCTGAACATATTAGCATTCTGGTTTTGTTTAGGAAAACGAGAGGTGTCGAGGCAGAAAGTTGAGTAGAAAGTGAAGGTCAGACGTAGTCAGCAGCCGGCGGTTTCTGCTGTGATGTGGACAGTGACTCAGTGTTTCCACAGTGGGATCTGTGGGCCTCCACAACACCGCTTCTGTCAGCACTCCAGACTCAATCATACTCAATAAGAGCAGCTGGCAGCCGGTCAATTTCAAATGGATGTGATGAGACAGTTGATACAGGCATTGAAAATCTTCGCTACAGCTGGGCAGGAAGTTAGATTTCTGTGATCCACTGGTGATGGATTAAAAAAAAAAAAACACTGGATAGGCTTCCTGTGTTTGCTGAAACCGATATAAGATTTAGGAATGGAAACAAACTCCAGACCACTGGTTGGTCCCTGCCAAAGTGGGCGGAGATTTCACAGAAACAAGCATAGATTACTGGTATCCATTTACCACTAGACTGTACATCTCCTTCACTTCAATAACAGACTAACTTTTTTTCAGTTTAGTCATCTGGTTGACTACAATCCATCGAAAACTGTGAGTCTTGTAGCCCCTGAATGTTAAGACTTGGTAAGAGTTAATACAAAAAAACCCTAGCTAACGTGCTTCCTCAGGGCTGTGTGGGGAGTGGTTCCATCAGATTATACAGACACTGGTCTGGCAAAATATGCCAACAACCACACAATAGCAATCCATCAACTAGTTGTCAACTATTAAATTAGTCGGTTTGAGTCAATTGTTTTAGGAAAATTTGGTCAAAATTCTCTGATTGCACCTTTTAAATGTGAATATTTTCTGGTTTCTTTACTCCTCTATGACAGTAAATATCTTTGGGTTGTGGACAAGACTTGTGGGACATTAACTTGGGCTTTGGGAAATACTGATCAATATTTCTCGACCATTTTCTAACATTTTACAAACCAAACAATTAAACTGTTAAACTGAAAGTAATTGACAGATTAATCAACAATGAAAATAATCTTTAGTTGCAGCTGAATACCATCAACTTTTTCTGACTGAGCCCTGCCCAGTTACTCTTCGGCCTACTGCTACAACTATTTCTTCTTCTTCTTTTTCTTATTCTAAACTACTTAAAACGAGTGAGAAGAACTCATGCAAAAACCCAAGTACTCTTATCTGAAATAACCAGAACTGTTCTAACTTTTGTAGAAAATGTGTTCACGTCACTAGCAAGCTGATTGAGAAAATAGGTTTCCAGGTTTAAGGGAAAAATCTCAATTGTTCTCACAGCTCACTCATGCATTAAATGCAAATATGTAAGTTTGTGCGCAGCGATGAACCGTGAAGAAGAGTTCATCTTCACCTGCACACCAAGCTTTTTCAGCTTGTAGAAACAAACATCCTGGGCACCCACAGAGGAAAAGCTTTATGCCTCCTTCATAACTTGATGCTGTGGATAAAAGGTCAGAAACAGGTCATGGCTGCTGATGATGTGCGGCTACGTACAAGAATACAAGAATAACAGTAACTGAGCTGGAATCCCTCAGTGAGACTACATTTCTATGGTCCCACGATGGAAAAGTTAAAGAATATATACAAAAAGTCTTGAAGGCTGTGGAGCAGGTGTGCCTCTTTTGTAGAACCTTCTACCTGTGCACTCTGCCAAGAACCACAACGTGGCTTCCAAAAAACCCAATAAAAAAATATGTGAAAGGCAGAGCTCCAAAAAACTCCCGAAAACAAAAAGATTCAACACTAGTAGAAGCATTTTTTTGGACTTGAGTCAGGGGGAGTGGGGCTGAAGGTGTCGTAACAAAGAAAAGCTGAATCTGAAACTTTTTAATGAACTTCTGATTCCATTTCTAGAAACGTGAGCATGTAATTAGACCGTTTAAAGAGATTCCCAGTGGCGTGAAAAAGGTTGACCACGTTGTCTATTTGCACTATTTTCGGGATTACAAATACGAAAGCTGACTTGACAAATCTTCTCCTGCAAACGCAGAACATATGTGCTACAAAACACATGTGCTGCTGCTCGTTCTTGGATCGTCAGCGACCCAAGGGGAGGTAGGTCCTCTTTCTGTCTAATAACCGTTTGTCAAGCTAAACACAAACCAGTGAAGACTTCCAATCACCACACTCTAAAGCACTGATTGAAATCAAAAAGGATTCAAATCAGAAACCAGCTGCCAGAAAGCCCTTATCAGCTCGAAATCACTTCTCATTGTATCAGTGTTTACCACAGCTTCTCACCGCTCAAACAACTCACCAGCCGCTCACACATGCAGTGGAAATGACGCACAACGGCCGCGCAGACAAACACACAGAGGCATTTTTAATCTTTTAGTTCAAAGCCCTGACTCATCTCGACAGACTGCATAACTCACTGTCAGTGGCTCGAACCCTCCAGAGAGGATTTGTGCACTGACCTTGGCCCCGCTCTTGACATTTTTTATCTTAATGGGTAAAAACAAAGACGAGTTAAAAATAAGAAAGCACATCAGTTCTTTTTTTCCAGGATGCGTTCCCTCGTGTATCAGCACTGCTTGGCTACCGTGAGGAATGCTGCTGCTGTTGACTACAGCCCAGTCTCTGAGGGGTTTACAGGGCAGGATGTGTGAAACCCACATACTGCCTGCCTCCCCACACAGGGAGCGTGGCTTATTGCAGTGGCGATAAACTAAAGTATTCAAAGTCCTGAAGGTCAAAAATGCAGGACGCCACACTGGAAACACGCTGAAACAGCTTCTTCGCTTTATTTGCAACCTGTTTTTTCGCTGCTTGTTGAGACAGTTGACCAGGAACAGGTTCATTTTGCCATACAGATCAAAATGTTTGCTGGTTAGAGATACAGCGATTATTGATAAAAAGATTAGTCTTTGATTTCTGCAAACCACAGATTCACAAAAGTTTCATGTGGCAAAGGCCATGTACCATATTGATGTTTGTACAAAATGTGGCATATCAGGTTCACATTACATGTTTATAAGCCGACTTTCACATCGGCGATGGAGGGAATGGTGGCACAGTTACAGACAGCGAGGCTGCAGAACCGGCGACAGCAGTTCCAGTCTGCGTTGACACAACCGGATACCCTCAGGAGAGCTGAGGACCTTTCCAGCCGTGCTTATGGCAACAAAACCAGATATTTTTCATGAGAAAGTGGGTCTGGTTGTCTTTTTGGCGACAGAATCGGGTGTTTTGAAGGAGACCCCTGTTTTGAAGCCATATTTGTAGCAACCAAAACGGGTGTTTTAAGCCAAACCCTGTTGTTTTTCCAGACATTTGCTGGTTCCAGCTTCTTAACGCTAACTTTGTTGCTTTTCTTTGTCATTAATGACTTTGGGTTTTTGGCTGTTGGACGACCGAAAAAAACATGAAGACGCACTTTGAGCTCTAGGTAATAAACGTGACAAGCCTTTTTCACAATCCTTTGACATTTAATCATTTAATTGTGACAATAATCGTCAGATTTATCAATGAGGAAAATCATTATAGTTGCAGGCCTACTAAACCTTCTCTGCTTACTGCAAAGACACCATAGCATAGGAGGGTAACACTGTTCGCGAACATATGGCTGATACAGAGATGGAGTTGTAAATGTGCTGTAGGTTAAAACTGCTTTGACATTAATGTGAAATCTCAGCCAGACTCTGTCAGCTCCTTCAACTGTGCCTTCCTGAATTTTGGGGGTTGGGATCATTTCTAAAAAAAAATACAGTCTACAGAGTCTGTTCCATCTTTACTCTGCTCTAAAGACTTGTTGTCAAGGGCCTTATATGGAGAGATTACGTCCATTTGCCATTTATACACTAATGTTGTTTATTGTCTGATATCATCCACTCATAAACTGCCAGAATACTTGAAAACATTCAAACCTTGAAATAAAAGCATGTCAAGCACAATCAGTAGAGCAGAGTGACAGACGAAAACACCGCTGGAAGTGTCTGCTGCTTTCCTTTTCTGACACACATTCCAGACCAGTTTTGCAAGGTCATTAAACTGCTTTAATAGGACAACTGTGGCGACAGGTTGATCTACAGGGAACGAGGTCCAAAATAGGAGGGAACCAAGTCTGACAGATTCTTGGTATGACACCCTTTGTCCTGATGCATTTATTTAATCTTTACCCTTTTTATTATGACTTTTATTATTTTTCAGTATTAGCTTTTTAAGCTCAAGTAGTCCCGAGCAGCTTTTTTACTCTTGTTATGGTCCAACTGAAGCCCTCAACCTCAAAACTTTATGCTTCAGAATTTATCACCACGCTGCAGTTTTTATGGTTTTAGGCCATTTTAAAAACACCTTGGATCTCTTATGAAGTCTGGTCGGCACAATGATGCTGCCATTCAGGGATAACGACAGAATCTGCACAGCATCTAATCTCATTTCCTTGTGAGGAAGCAAATGATCAACTGATGTTCAAAATGTCAAGGCAACCCTGTCACTGGTTGACTGAACTGTGCGAGGTGAGTCCACCTGTAGCCTCAGTCTGCATTCCCCACGAACCGAACAGGTCAGAGCTGACGCCATCTGCCTGTTCACGCCTGCTGTCATGCATGGAATGTAGCTACACAATCGCGCGCATACGCGCCACGCTGAAGGCACATGCACGCGCAGGCAAACATGCGCTCGCCGTGTACCCGGCGCTGCTGCGCTGGGAGGTTGGCGGTACCCACAGGAAACGCTGACGTGTTTACATTCAAACAATACGGAGCGGGACAAAGCCCGGCTGTTGTGTGAAGCTGGGACTTCAAAAACAGGTTACAAAAAGCCACTTGGCATCACAAGTGGTTGGGTTTTACAGACAAGCTCATCATTAAATCAGTAAAGTAAGCGATGTGGATTACAGCATCGTTAACACAGTAAACACGAGCTCCGGCTCCGCTGCCTCCTTACGAGGATTAACTGAATAAACACACCTGACCTTAAGGTGGAGGGCTGTTTTATTTCACTACTGTGCATGGAAAAGTGGAGACTAACGGTTCTATTCATTATCGATCAATGTATTTGTTGAGCTAGAAAACAAGGATAAATGCACAGCCAAAGTATTTCAATTGCTTAATTTTTCTTAAACCCAACTTCTCTCAGCGGAGAAGCTGATTAATCTTAGTCAAACAATCAGTGGAGGGTTAAATACTCCTGTCAAGCTATAAAACAAATAATGGGCCCAAAATGTTAACTCTCAAATCATGGTGTTCTTAACCAAGCCTTTCAAATCCAGACACAGTTTTTTTTTTTATCTGAAGCATTCGAATCATTGTCATATTTTCAAAAGGTCAAAATGTAATATCACAACATATTTAACAGCAATCACGATGCACAATCTACACTTTCTTTTGAAATGCCCTGCAGACTGAGCTGGACTTGAAATAGCCTCAAATTAGCCCATCTGCAGCATTAAAACACAATATTGCACTGAAGGAGTTGACACAAGCTCCTCTTCTGTCATGTTGCCAACAATGCACGTCAAACAGAGTTGTGAATTTTGACTGGCATCACACTTCACTTACACTTCACCTTTCAACAACTGGAATGTACATCGACTCTTGACGCATCTCAATGTATACTCATTTATTTATAGCACTGCAGACGGCTGCTTTGCCATCAATTAATACAAGAAGCAAGACAATTCTGAACTTCTTTTACAATAAAGGACTACAACAATACAAAAAGCTGCATCTCTTCAGTACCAGTGTCCGTGTATCCTACCTCAGTACAGAAACGTTAAATCAAACCCGTCTACAGTGACAATCTCTAACCTACAAACATATCATTTTCACAAAGCAGCTACAAGACAGAACTCTCTGAATGTGGCAAACATCACAAACCCAGCTGCCCACACCTTTCTCAGAGCTGGATGGGAGAGCTCCTCACTCCTTCGCTGATAAGCTGAGCTCGCTGTATTCTTAATGGCTGCAGACATTAGCTCAGGGTGAAACCGGCTAACATGGTTCACAGTTACTGTAACGCAGATTTTCCACACAGTGTGCAGCTTGCAACGAGTTAATGAAATCAGACATGTGTCCAGCTATCTGCTTTCAAAATCTATAACTCGCTGCTGATGTCTACCTCCCTCCAAAACACGTAAAGGCAACATTAGCACCGGGTGTTCAGAAAACGATGTCGGTCTGAACGTGGCCTTTTCGAGCTCTGGTTGTGGTGCTTTGCGCTACACGTGCACCTGCAACTTGGCTTTAAATCTGGTTTTACTCTGTAACAGAAACTCACCGAGCTCAAATTATTGAGAAAAGCGCAGTTAAAAAGAAACGCAGAAATATCCAAAATGTTGCCAGGAACGTTGTTTGCGTCAAACCCCATCACTCATAGTAAGACACTGCCTGAGAAAATGTGTTTCCAGGGCTTTAAAGGTGTTTCAAAGTCCACGTCTAAGGTGAAAATCCTGAGTATCTTCAACATACAGTTGTCACTTTCGTCACCTTGTACTGCCGACACACACAGACGCATTCGCTGCCATGTTTGCTGTTTGTGTCACCGCATTTCATATCCACAAACATCTTTAAGCCGAGTTTTCACACTTAAGTTTCAGTAAATCCAGCGTGACGTAAATGCGGGGCAACTTTACACACAGTCACACACACACAAACACACACACACACACAGGCCAGTGACAACATCAACAAAGCTGAATGTGCCAACAAACTGCAGGGTTGAGAGAGAGAGCCCGAAATTAAAAGGATACAGAGGAGTCAGTGTGTGAAACAGACAGAGGGGAGGAAGCCGGCGTAAGACAGTGTGTGTGTGTGTGTGTGTGTGTGTGTGTGTGTGTGTGTTCAAATGGGTGAATAAACACAGCCTTCCCCTGACCCGTAGCACTGAAAGCTCTCCTTGTGGAGCCAATAAAAAGGCCCCTCCTAACAAGCCGGAGGGCCCGAGGACCGGAGGGCAGACAGACGCTCGACAAGCTGCAGTGACTCAAGTTTGGTGAGCGAGTCCTTAGTCGTCTCTGCTCTCTATGGTTTGTGGTCGTCGGTTTCAGAAGATCTGTGACACCAGTTCTCCACCGGTGAAGCCTGAGAAACAGCACTAGAATAACTTATCACGTGGTGGATAAAAAAAAGAAAAACAACAGGATGTTTTTGTGAGTGATACGAGACATCGAAGGCGGTTAAAGAATGACCCACCTCTCCTGTTCAATAATACAGTGCGCGCACATTTGCATTACGGCCAATGTCTTTTTAAGTTGATTTTTAATGCGCTGTTTGGCAGAACAAGCAGGATACCCGAGAGAAAATACTGCCTTCAGACCAATGATTCAGCAGCAGCGCTAATTTATGTTTGTTAAACTGGGTTTTAGATTGTGAGCATTAGCTCTAATCTCTGCAAACAAACACACAAACCTCGTCTTGTAGTGTGCCGAGCTGACTGGACATTATTTACAGCTCTGCTATCAAGGTGTACACTGCTTTTGGCAAATGGACCAGCGCTTCAGAATGAAAATAAGAAGCTGAGAACTAGTAAAAATGTCTTTTTTGTAGCTTCACTCACAATGTCCTCCTTCACCTCATAAAATACGTACAACCTCTCACTCCCACTTTCTAATACTTTGGCCAACTCTCAAGTTTCATTTGAACTTTTCTCCGTATCCAGCTACCTCTGCTGCTCTCATCTCATTCTCTCGGGCCGGCGTTTGATTACGTGGAGCTGTATCGCTCTCTCCCCGTGCTGACTCTCCAGCTTTCTCAATTTAAACATCCATATCTTTCCCCTCAATGATCTCTCAGCCATTTTTTTTGATTATCTGCTCGTATCTCCCTCTCACTTTCCCCTCATCTTTCTTCCCCTCTTCCAGATCTTAGCTGAACAACATCTGTCTCAACTATGAGAGCTTCTGTGTGGCAGCCGCTCTCTCTGCAACCTTACGTCCGTCTCCCATCGCTTCTGCTCCGCCGCTCCCAAACCATTCCTTTCGTTTTCCTCCGCGGCTCTGATTACACGCTCGTCTAGCGGGTCAATTATCAGCTGTGTAATGTGGCTACAAGTATGCCACTGTGACAGGAAACGTCACCACGTCAGTTTCATATCAACAGCTGCCGAACCCACAAGCACGCCAACAGTGTGAGAAACTGACACACAAACCCAATGCTGAGAAATTCCTTTGACTCGTTCTCACAACAACTGATTACACTAAATTGGATTTGTAGCACTACGGGAGCCAACAGTGCACGTCGTGTGAGCTTTTTGAAAAGACCGCTTTCACCGCTTCAGGTTTGCGAGGTTAATTTCTCTTCTTAAACACCACTTCTGGTCATCCACCTCAACAAATTAGTCCTCAGGTTGAAATCGAGGCAAAGCAACAAAGCCCTCGTGTGACACAATTCTTAAAACATCGCAACAAACATTGAATATACTTCTAATTCTGGTAAGTAATTGCAAAAATGACAAAGATTGCAGCAAAGAAAAGATTCACAATTTTCGACCATTGATCTTGAAGAGGCTGATGAATAACCTCTTTTTCCAGATACAACCAACGCCAAGAAGCCACAGGCAGGGAGACCCGAATAAGTCAATCTCCTTACTGATCAATGAATTCCTGCGTCTCCCCTGAATAAAACACAGGGAGGTTGAACCTAAACCAAACTTGGAAGATGAGCCCTCAGGCCTCAGTCAAGCTGACGCTGGTGTCTAACTGGTTTTAAGCTTGGCTGTGTGTGAACATGCATGTTTGCTCACATTTTAAGAGAGCGCTTGTCTGAATGGAGTAGCTGTTTAGACGTGGAAGAAACTAGCTGGTTACTGTACCAAGTAGCCGAGGACGGGCGGGGGTCTCTATTGTGATTATGGCTACCTATTTCTTTACAACAGCTGGTAACACCTATAACCAGCAGGAAAAGCTCTCTATTAAGTCTGACATGGATGATAGCCGACGTACTTAAAGTGGCAACAGACAACTGTTTCACTTGAACTTATCATACTGCAGTAAAAACTGATTGCACAGTGTAATGGCTGTAGCAAAATGATTCCATCCGTGTATAGACTGGTTCCCCATAGTTCTCGCTTTTACTTTGCTTTCTGGTCTGACAACGGGCTCCATTTTTCCCCAGAACAAAACAGGAAGAGGCACTGTTTTCCCTGGTCGCGATCCCCAGGTAACGTTGGAAGAACTGTGGAAAAGGCGTTCGCTGATGAAGGAAGCAAAGAAGGCGAAGAGGAGGGGTGGTAGAAACCAAGCAAAGCAAGAGTAAACGGACGGGCATTCACTCAATGGAGAGCGCCGGTGTCAAAGTTTGTGCCCCCGGTGATATGTGTTAGCAAAAAAAACAACAAAAAAACATTATTTCCTTAAAGATTGCATGGGACACTCTGAAGGGGTATGTCCTCCAATCACAACTCAATACATATAAAGCCAATTTAACTGGGCAATATTTCATTTTAAGAACTCCGGTCTGAAATAAACTAAACAATGGAAGGACGACCTCCTTGTTTATCACATCGTCAGCGGCTGCAGCTGGTCGTGCTTTATGGAACTTTGCTGGAATGTATCTGTGGCCAATCAGAAGATAGCTGTTGATAATCACTAGTGTCAGGTAGTATTTCTGTACTACTGTGCGTATCAGTGAGGTAAAAGCAGTGGGAGGGTATTTAAGGGAGTCTTGTACCAACAACACAAAGATGCCCAGGGCAACACTGGAGACGGCTGAAGTTATGTCGGCAAGAAGGAGGAAGGAAGCAGACTGATTTTATGGGCTGAAGATTTGATGCATGAATTATAAATCCATATCTAAAAACACACAGACGGGTTCCTGTAACACTTGAAACATGCACAGGTCCATTTATTGTTGTTTCCCACAGTCCTCTGTGACCTACTTCCTGAAGCAGTCAACACCAAAGTGAAACACCTAAAAACCAACAAGGCTTCAGATTCCACATTCTAACCTCAGAGTAGGTATCACGCCAACTGACTTCTGTTTTTCGGTTTTAAAAAGGAGGAACATGCACGTCGTGGAGAGTTTAGGTTTGCAACCGCAATTACAAGACACAAAAACGCATCACAAATGAGAAAATATGGATGAGCCAAGTTGACACGAGGCTCTTACTTCTTCATGCAGGTGTAAATGATTGACAGTTTGACTGTAATAAAATGTGCACAGCTGCATGTACGACTCAATGAACGACTCAGACACGGTGAAATCATGATAAAATTGAGACAGCTTAACACTTAACTGTGTGTCACATTAAAAATGATGACTCATCTTGCTGGGCATATTCCAGGTGTGTGTCAGCTGCTCTGAGTAAGAATGAATGGGAGTCAAAGAGAGAGACAAAACGACACACTCTGACATCTCTATGCTGACCGTGTTAAAGAAGACAGGCAACCTGGGCACTTGGTAGGCCTGGCTTAAATTTAAGTGACCTCACTCATTTTTACTGACCTCAATATTGCTATAGCTACTGTATTATTGTTTGTTTGTATTCTTGTTTTAAGATAATTTAAGTTTTGTTTCACATTCATTATATCTGTGGTATGATCTTCAAATGACAATAACAATGTCATCACAACAGGTCAGTCCAGCGATTTTCAGCCAGCTGTAACTAAATATGTCCATAATTCCCCCTGTCTTTAACATGAAAGTAAGGTTCCGTCCATCTAATTTAGGTAAGTTGTGATGATGTCAAATGTTGCTGGGTTCCAGGTTTCAAGTCGTGTAAAGTGGGGAATCTGACAAACTATCAGTGATAACAGTTTGTCAGATTCCTTGTGTTTATGAGACTTCTAACCTGAAACACAGCAGCATAACATTATCCCAACATTTGAACTTCCAACCCTGAGTGTGACGCGAGAGGAAAGTGGCCTGCTTGCGAGAATATGGTCTATTATTCTGGGACGATATATCGCCAGAGAACAGTAGTTATTGTGACGGGGCTAGTAATTGGAAAACAACTTTAAAAACACACCAGCACCATCCTTTAACTTTAATCTGTGAAGCTGCGTCAGCACTGAGCAAACCGCCCTCTCTGCCTGAGACGCACACAGCCTCTTTTGTAACACGTTTCTTTGCATGCGCTCCAAGAAGACAGCGTCGACCGCACACTGGTCTGCATCTCCTCCTCCTTTCTCTTCACGGCGGCTCCTCTGCTTGCTTAAAAAGCAAGAGGTCGCCACTTAAGTCTGCGTTTCTCTTCCTCTCCCTCACTCGCACCTTCCCCGAGGAGCCTGTGGCTTTGCGATGGTTGGAATTCCCATAAATGTCCGATCTGTACTGGGCGCAGCCGAGAGCGCCATAAATCACCCGCCATGATTTGTTGTCTGTCTGCATGGCACAGAGAAAGGTAGGCAGGGAGGGAAGAGCTGGACGGAAAACCCAAGAAAGTGGGAAAGGTTGACGAGGCATAAAACCTGCGGTGGAGAGAGATTACCCGCTGAGCCAGGCATCTGCACAGGAGACAGACGTACCTACAGCACGTCCTGTGCAGGACACTGAACAGACAGACAGTCTCAACCAGGACGACTTTCAATAAAAAAGGACAATTCTGGACACAATGCACCTGATTTAACCAAAAATCCAAACTATGTTTGACTAACTGCAATATTTATACATTTATAATTTCCTAAAATGCAAAGTGACTTGTTCATAGAAAGAAAAAACCTTGTTTTAACATTCAACAGTCCACAGCTGAAAGATATTTGTCTTTTATGTACCAGACAAGACAGAAAGTCTTGAAAGTCAAACCATTGATGCAACTGATGAAGGTCTAAATAAATGTCATTTTGCAAGTTAGACAGTGTGCAGGAGTTTGCATGCAACTTTTTCTCTTTCCTAGCCATCAAGACCATGTTGATCATTAGTTCTGAACACTTGAGGAACATACCTATGCTGTGCTTTTCAACACATCATCCCCTGTTGCTAAAGGGTAGCTCCACCAATTTTACCTATCGACGTGTGTCTACAGGTCTTGCAGAGTTCGTGGCTCCAGAGGAAGCTACATGTAATCTGATAACTTGCCTCCAGTGATGTGACTCACTGGCCAAGTTGCACTGTGGGTAATGTAGGCGCCAACACAGAGTTTTGACTACAAGGCTACTCGAATAGAAACAAATTTGGCATGTTTACACAGGAAAAGAAAAAAAACGGTACAACCACAATAAATAGTGCTGACAAGATTCAACGAGTGAAAGCCTTTTAGTTAGCAGCTGCTGACCAGGAGCACCAGCTTTGTGCTTCACCAATCATCAGATCCAAATGGCAACTGGATTCCACTACCACAATATGTGCAGGGAAGGATAATCTGGGGTACAGTGTTACTGATCACTTATCGATTAATCGCTGTTAAGAGTTTAACAAATTACAAATGTATTCACAGACAGACAATCAGCCTGCAAGAAGCAAATACATCAAAATAAAATACAAAATACCGGTGTGAAAGATCCATTTGGTTAAAATACAAGTAATTTGTAGTTTAAAAAGAAAAATACTTTTTAAACAAACTGATATTATCACATTTGAGTCATTTAGCAGCCTTGATAAAGGTTGATTTCATCTGGCCAGTTGTTGAACAGTGACAGACGGGAGTTCTACAATTAAAATGAAGTCATGATCTTGTGTCATTTACTTTATCATTCACGTAACTTGGTGTTTAATAAATCTGGTCTTTTAACTCCTAATGCAAATGGCTTAAAATTTGCATCCATAATCTGGAGTGAGCGCCGTGAAAAGACGAAAAACCTCAGGCGGTGGCGAGTTTACCGGCGCTTACTTGCTGCACGTTATTCAACGCACATCTGACAACCTTGAGAACAAGTCTATTCAGTCTATTTGGAGCGCAGCACCAGCTTAAATCCTTCCAGCTACTTTCCACTTTGTACTAAAAAAGACCACAAATGCCTTTAACTTCATCAGTGGTTTCATCCTAACATCCAAAGACGTCAGTTTGAGAAGCAAACTGATGTTCCTTTCACCTCCTCCCTCGTCACAGGTTCATCTCTAATAAGCCTGAGCTTAGCAGACAATACTCCAATGAGAATCTGCGTCTGGATGCCAGACTTGTGCCCCGGTGAACGAGTCCAGACTCATTAAAAAACCACAGTTGGATGTCTGATGGAAGCTACTGGCCTGTGTGTATTTCAGGTGGAGGACGGGGACAAATACACAACCCACCCCTAAACATAATAAACAAGTGAGCGGGAACACTTCGCCGTGTTGTCCTCACCGCGGCAATATTTATTCTGGTTTCAGATTTTGAAAAACGAACAGAGCGTTAACAGAAAAATAGACGACGAAGGAGGCTATATTTAGTTACTTTATCAAAGCGCTACCTATCATGGACCAAACGCGGCTGGAACGGTTTGTTCAAGTGCGCACAAAAGCCCTCTATGAAGGTGTGAAAGAGGCTTTCTGCCTGCCACACGCACACAAACAAATAGAGGATCAGAGCCATAAAAAGGGCCCTTTTCAAAAGCATCATGCAAAGCTGAAGGCTCGCTGGATTTTTTAAAAAACATTTCTGTACTCTGACAGTCCTTTGAAAACTGCTTGCACTTCAGAACTATTACCAGCAGCCGAACATGGAAGGGAGTACGACAGCGTGAGCTATTTTTGGGCTGTGAGCGTAACTAAAGCAATGACAAGCCAGCTGTGTTTCCACAGCTTCATGTAGGGAGGAGGCAGAGGCAGAGGCAGAGGAGGAGGAGGAGGAGGAGGAGGAGGAGGAGGAGGAGGAGGGGAGGACGGGGAGGGATGAGAAAGCAGCAGTGATTATATTCAACTGGCCTCGTTCAAGCTAACGTTTACACAAACCATCTCCTGGGCTCAGACGAAAGCCCGGCGATGGGAAGCTGCGATGTTGAGTTTGTGCTACGATAGTTTTCAAGGCTGTGAGTGCAGTCGGATCCCACCAGTTCTCAGACGGAACCTCCTCCCTCACAGAAGTTTAGCGCTCGACTTAAAGGGCAAGCCCAACCAAAAATGAAAACTCAGTCGTCCTCACCTCCACGCTTGTTCGAGAGTCCGATGAAGTTTCGTAGTCCACAAAACGTTTCTGGAGCTTCACAACAAAACAGTGTCGCAGCGTTCTCCTAAACAACTGACGTAGATGTTGACTTGTTTTATAATGTAAAAAAAACAACTGAAAATTGAAATAAAAATGGCTCCATACAGCTTGTCTGGCATAATCCAAGGCTCTGGAAGCAAAAACTTCCCAAACTACGTCATCGATGCATGATCGAGCTCATTAACCCACTTTGAATTACATTTTGAATTAAAAAGGGGTGCAAGTAACATCCTTTCAAATCAATATGTGATCTTGAAAATTCCTGAGACTTAGACTACGCCGGACAAGCTGAATGGAGCCAGTGTATTTACGTGGGGTTTTTTTTGGGTCCCCATCTACTTTAGGAGAACGGTGCGACACTTTTTTGCTGCCAGCGGAAAGCCATGGTCGAGCTCATGCCACCACTTCAGACGAGGAGCCCGCTACTGCTTTAAACTACGTAATCTCATTGAACGGTCACCAAAACCCATAACTTTTTTTTTTTGGTGTCATGTCGGTGTTGGTTGAGCAGGACGATGTCATTCAACCAAGCGGTTTAACACAAAACTACATGGTATTCTTCTTTAATTAAGACAAAATACAATTTTATTGACTTGATAAATTATCTTTCAAATTGACAAACATCACATGTGTAGTTCATGGGACAACTGAGGCGGGAATCGAAAAATTATGTGTTTTTTTTTTCTGACCCCAGTTCTCTACGCTGCAACGCTTTTTTGCTGTGAAGCTCCAGAAATGTTTCGTGGACTAGGAAACTTCAACAACTTTCCATCAACTGAGTTTTCCATTTTTGGGTGAAGTATTCCTTTAAAATAATAGAAAGCACCATTTCAATGGGGGCCCCTGACATCCTTTCAGAGGACCCTGTTGGGTCCCCGCACCACAGTTTGAGTACCACATGAAGCCTCTGATACATTTTGTCCTGCTTTTACTTTACTCTGCTCCTCACCATGTGAAATCGCAGCTGCTCGTGCATGGCTCAAATCAAAGTAGAGTTGCCTAACTACATGCTAACAACATGCTAACTGACTAGCTTTATCCTGTCAATTAAGTCTTGAACGCTGTGTGCTAATTAGCATGTGACTGTATGGAAAAGTCCCAATTAACAGCTAAATAATTACCCACAAACAACTTCCTCTTAATTGGTTTAACTCACAGCTCACACTCAGGTCAAGTGTGGAGGTGAAGCAACAGTTTGATATTAGCTAACTTTAGCAGGGCGATGCTAATTAAAAAGAACGTTGGTTTTGTTTACCTCTGCTGTCCGCAGGGAGGGCGGTTTCTTTAAAGCCAGTTTGAAAGAAGTTTCCATGGCTCCGGTCATTTTCATAACTTCGGCTTCAAATCCACACCGCTCTCTTTCACAGGCGACCTCACTTTCCTCGTCTCCTCGTCGGCTCTTCAGCTGGACTCACTCACATCCCCGCGGATCTTGTCCTCGCCTCGCCGAGCATGGATGGAGTTTATTCCCCCTCCCCAAAAAAAAGGGAGACCGACCGGGAGAGCTCCGTCTCCTCCAGGAGAGAGACGCAAACTTCACTTTCGTTCACTGCGCGGCCGAAAAACAGCGGAGACTCGTGAAGTGTGACAGGAAGGTGGATCTGTGGGACGTGCCGCGCCGAATCCTGTACATCTTTGGTAGAAGGAAATATCCACTTCGGTAGCTGGAGTCCGTCAGATCCAGGAGTTCAGATTTAGATCCCTCCTCTTCCAGAGCTGAGTGCGGAGGGTTGACGACATCTGTCCGCCCGGAGAGGAGGCTGCGTTCAGAGGCCGTCGGAAATGAGGCGATTTATAGCAACGGCGACACACGATCAGTCAATCGATCAAACTTTTTGTAGAGCACCTTTCGCCACAAATCGAAATGCAATTCAAAGTGCTTTATAAGCGATCGAAAAAAAGACATGGTATAAAAACAGGTTTAGAGACTAATGCACACCATTTGCAATAAAATGAATAGTTAGAATAATAAAAGAGAAAGAAGAGAAGATAAAAACAAGCAATGAAAATAATGATGGAAATCAAATTAAATATTGCAAAGTTAGATTTAAAGGTTTATTTAATATAGTATACAGGGATACACGATATATGTCAGACAGATAAATTATCGACCAGATAATGAAAGATTTACATCATCGCCAGATAAAGAAATTATAACCGATAAATCTTGCCCATACTACAGAGCCAAATTGCTTTTTGTTGAGTTAACAAGTGCAGCATCTACATATAGTAATTGGTGATATGTATCTTTAAAGTTGTTTCGTGATCACAGAGAAGAAGAAGAACAAACACGCTGTTGACTGCTGCCCCAGTGTAGAGCCGGGCAAAGAACACAAGTTATTTTATCGTTATCGGCCATGAGAGTCAGGTAATTCTCGGTTGTTGTATCAGCTGAAAAAAATCCATGTCGTGCATCCTTAATAATATAAAATAATAAGAACAACAACAACAATAAAATGGAAACAAAAATATATATAAATATGTGGTAAAAGCATAAAGGGCTATGATAAAAACTAAATAAATATAAACATTAAATCCATAAAAATTATAAGACATTACATGAAAGTTGTTCCATCAGTTGTTCCAACGGCTTGAAAGGCAGAAAGCAGCAACACCAAATGTTTTTGTTCTGCTTTGTGGAAATGGTCACTAAACGGGTTGGATTTATGTTTTTCCATCTAAGTGCTATGCAGTGTTGTAAAAGATACCTACATTTATACTTGAGTAAAAGTCAAAATATCGTGTTAAAATTCTACTCTGGTAAAAGTGAAAGTCATCCAATAGTACTTGAGTGAAAGTCTTAAAGGGGCACTATGTAGTTTTGGGGAAGAAAATTAAAACTGTTCTATTAATTGCTTAATTAATCTTAATATTTTTCTATAAGTGAATAAACAAGCGGTTGTGAGAGGAAAATAAGGTCCCCACACACTGTTTGAAGCTAGAAAGGTGGCAGGGTCTGCCAAATATAAACAAAGTAAAACAGTATGAAAAAAATCAGTCAGTGAAGACAATAAAAAAAATGTTACATAGTGCACCTTTAAGTACGACTTTGGGTACTTTTTTTTTTACAATTAAATATGTCACCAAACAACATGTTGGCATGACAGGTCGCCTAAAGTACTGCATGGTAGCAACAGTGGCCTTCAGAAGAGTCATAAAGTTAGTGACCTAACTTAGTAGGTTATTTTTCATACAAATAATAACCAATACTGTGTATTTATTTATTTATTTTCAAAATGTAGTCTTGATGGCATTAAAAAAAACAAAACACGTTTACTATTTTTGAAACTTGAATGTACGAGCTTCGCGCTGAGTCCCTGAATGCGGCACAGATCCTCCCTCTGACTCCTGACACTTGTGAAGTCAGATCGCTGCTCAAACTGCGGAGTAATCAGATTACCCTTTTCAAAGCGGCAGCGGCAGCAGCAGCTGTCTGAAGACATCGACGATTTTTTTGTGTGGTGGAAAATCGGACGTCACGCCCTAATTCTGACTTTTTCTTTTACTTGAAGCTGCCGTAACATCGAGTTTCGCCGCACTTCTCTCAGATTAAACGAGGCGATCTGGTGTCGTGTGTCTGATCGCAGCGATGTTCTCACTGACAGGAGGCGCATTCACATGAGCTGCCGCCTGCCAGAGTGTTTGCTTTGAGCCGGGACACTCCTTCCTTTATTGCATAACTGCGGTGTGTGTGTGTGTTTCGTTTTTTCCTCCTGTGCTGCGTTGACGGGGGCCGGGTGGAGTCAATTTCAGCTGGGGGGCGGGGGGGTAAATTCGAAGGTGGTAAAATGTGCGATCCAGATGTTGGACACTGCCACCAGTCCAAACAAAAGTGCTGTTCTTGTCTAGTCTGAACTGCTTGTCCCACTCTGTTTGAAAGAGTTTTAAAGCAATGGATACGTTATAATGGATGGACTCTGGAGGTCAAATAATAATAATAATAATAATAATAATAATAATAATAATAATAATAATAATAATAATAATAAAACACTCTCAAACTGAGATTACCCACACATTTAAAGCATAAATTTACCAGAAAATTACAATTATGTCGTCTTCTCACCCTCGTGCTGGCGGAAAGTCAGGTCAGGTTTCACGGTGCTTGTAGCATTTCTACATCTTCGCAGCGTTCTCCTGAACAACTGAAGCAGATGGGGACTTGTTTGAAAACGGCCAAAAAACAACCTTGAATAATGTGAAATGGCTCCGTACAGCTCATCTGGCGTGATCCAAGGCTCCAGAATACCCCAGATCCCCAGCGTATCTGAGCGCTTGTAGCTTTGCAGCTAAAGTGAAGACTTTGACTTAATAATCAGGGTGCAAATAACATCTTTTCAAATCGGTTTGGGATCTCAGGCCTCCAGAGACTTGTGTCCATATGCATCATGTGGGGATGTGGGAGCAACACGGACGCCAAAGAGAAGCTAGTTTGCATTTTATCGCTCAGAGCGCTTGAACAGCACGTTGACGGCCGTTTCCAGCATTTGAGCGACGGAAGGAAGGTCAAAGGAAACGATACACCGGCTTTATCATACACGACTTCGGTAAAGGTTTCTTGCCGTCGACCCAATGTTTTTTGTTTTTTTTCAAAACTTTATTTATTGAGTTTTGTTCTTTTCACAATAATTTCCAGATTGATTGTTTCCAATGTTGTTTGTTGAACATTTTGGTTGTTATGTTTTTCTGTGGCTGTGGCTCTGAGGTAGAGCCAGCGTCTTGTTATCTGAAGGTCGCTGGTTCTATTCCCCTGGTCTGCATGTCGAAGTGTCCTTGGGCAAGATACTGAACCCCAAACTGCTCCTGATGTGCTGGTCGGCACCTCACATGGCAGCCACCGCCATGAATGTATGAATTACTGTAAGTCATTTACATGTATGTAAGGGCATTTAGCAGGCTTTTTCTCCAAAGCGCCTGCTAAATGCCCTCACATGTAAATGTAAACCAAGTCCCCATCTAATTCAGGTCTTTAGGAGAATGCTGCGATGCTGTAAAACTCCAGAGAATAAATAATTTACTACAGAACTTCCTCTGACTTTGCATTGGCCTAGAGGTGAGTAGATGAGTGAAATTTCCTTTTTTGGTGAATTTACCCTTTAAAGCCAAATCATAGAGTCTATTAGTCAAACCTGCCAACACTATGTGCATCTACTTTTAGTCCCCTTCTCTCCTCATCGATTCCTGGATCTGAACGACAGCTCTTGGATGTCTGGTTTCCAGCTTTGGGAAAACCGATTATTTTATATTCACACATCCTTCCAGGATTTTTTCCCTTTGATTCTGTGACAGGAAAAACTTTCCAGAGACGCGTAAATTCTTAACATCGGCATCTTTATTGCACAACATTCCCATAAAATTGGGAAAAAAAATAATTTTTTCGAAGAAACAATTCTTAAAAGACATTCTGTACAAATACATGGAAATAAACTGAGTATGTACAGTTTACATGAATCGTTACACATAACCGTGGGCGACTGGATAATAATTTATTTATCATACAAAGAGGAGGGGAAGATAGAGCGGATATAAATTCATACCTTTTTAAACATAATGGCTGGGTTGTACAAAATGTAGGCTGATACAGCGGAGCATCTTCAATACAGTAACAAGCGCATATGTGTGTGTGTGTGTGTGTGTGTGTATCGAGTTTTACCAGCAAAATGAGCTCTCCAGAAGCCTGTGATGCGTTCATGCTCCCTATTAAGACTCGGGTCATATACAGGGTGCGATTTGAGATCATAGATCCTAAAGGTCATTAACAGACATGCTCCGATCTTAAACTTTCTCCCCTCGTCTTCCTCATAAGGGGGTAAAAGCACAGTACAATTATAGAGTACTGGATTGAGTTCCTCTCTGCTTCTGACTGTTTATTATAAATAATGCAGTCAGTCAATGGGGAACTTCCCAAAAAAATTCTCAGCCCGTTTTATCTGCGATCAAACACAGAAAACAGAGATTATATTTTTTCAATGCTGTCAACTGACGACAGCGAAAACAATAATGAAAACAATGAAATAAGGCAGCTGCAGGCTACACTTTATACCCAGGAGATGATCCGTGAACAGAAGCTGTGAGAGCAGCAAATCGCACCCTGGTTACATGACAACACAACCAAACTCATTTATCCGTCATGGAAAATCAAAAAGAAAACAGAAGAAGAAAACGCTGCTACTTTCATTTTGACTTTTGTGTGTTTTCATGAGTACAAACATGTTTGAAAATAGTGTTAACCGACACATATTTTAATCCACCGTAAGGCCGACTGTGTTCCTCTCCTCCTCGCCCTGCAGCAAACACCGAAGCCGTAAACATCGTAGAAAGGTGTGGGGAAGCTATAAAAGTGTGAAAATATTTCAGCATTTTTGTTTTAAAATATACGCAGATGATGCATGTTTTCGTTTTCCACAGTAGAAAGGGACCCCTCCTCCTCTTTAATCACATTCTGTGATCCTTTTTTGTTGTGTAACGACCATCCTAAGGAATTGAACAGCCTTCCCTTTTTTCAAAGAACACAGCATAGAGTCTGCACACAGGTTGACGCTGACATTCCTCTGATTAAAAGAGCTTAAAAAGGATACCTCAGGGTTTTCTATGGGCCGACGGTAAATGTGTGTCATCTACTGCCCATATGAAGATCTGAGGTAGTGCTGTACCTGTGATAAGAATGTCAAAGCCACTTCTAGCCATTTCAAAACCAGTTTGTTGAACCAAAAATCACAGAGAGCATTGATTGCCCTCCCACGTGGCTAGAAAATAAGCTTTTAAGTCAGGTGTGCATCGCTATCTGACCAAAAATAATTCAAAGTTGTCATTGAGTTATCTCAGGGAAATTTGGCTTGTAAACAAATACATGAAAATAAACAAAATGACATTATTGGCAAGAGATTGATACTGTTCTCGATGATATTTACCTCAAAGTAATGTTTAAAAGTGTCCATCTGCGTCCTTTAAAATCCGTCACTTTGTACGACCGGGTTTAAGATTGTACAGAAAAAAGAAAAGCAGTAGAAGAAACAAAATCCATTGTTGTTATACTGAAGATATCTTAAAGTTTCATTCTCAACTGAAAAAATTAGTAAAGTCTTTGGCTTCTGTGTCCAGAAATAAAAAGAGTCCAGAAACATTCAAACAACAGGAGAAGGTCGTTTCAGGGATGCTTGGAGCCTGCTCAGCCTGCGGGACTGTGGTCTCTAGTTCCACCCTGTGGTGCAACATCAGCATTGCAACAAATTCAGCAGCAGTGTGGTGAGGGGAGGCGCTGGCTGTGGTCCGCAAAGACGTGCACTACTAAGGCTCAGAGCAAGGATCCCACTGAGCCCAGGCCCACGGGTCAGGGGACCATGTCGGGGGAGGGGTCAGCTGCGGAGCGTGGATGGCCGGTTTTGGGGCCAAAGTGGCCCCGCCCACGTCTGACTGGTTTCCTTGGGCAGCTCTCTTGTGTGTGACCTCAGCGCCTTTACAGTCTCATAGCAGGATCTGAGCCACGTAGGGAGAGTGAGTGCTGGCCACTGCGGCCAACAGGGGAAGGTCACTGGACTCAATTCTGCAAAGACATCAGAGCAAAGTTCAGGATATGGTAACATCTATGAAGTCTACTTCAAGAGAAATTCTGAACATTTCAGAACAATGTGTATAAACTTATTATCTGTCTAAAAAGTACACCATACAAAAAGTACAGATTTTTGTTTATGTCCATGTTTACAAGCTAGCACTGTTCCCCTTTGCCTTTGCTGGCACATCGCTGTATATCTTGGAGCATTACTGCCACCTGTTAATCAGTCGAGTAGTGTGAAACCACCAAGGCACCTTTACATAACAAAATCATAGTATCAAAGTACAGCTTCACAGCAGCTACGAGATGATAATAAAGGTCAAATGCTTACCCTAAGACCATGCTCAGCTCTTTCACATGGACTCTCGTCTGGCCCTTCAAATACTCAGCAAGCATTTTACTCTTAAAGTAGATTTCCTGCAGGCGATCCTCAAGGTGCATTATACACTAAGGAGGAGAGGAGAGAGACAGAAACACGATCAGTCAACACGATCAGTAAAACTACTTGTGCAAACATAGCAACAAGGACAGAGATATTTAACATACAAAGTTGGGTGAGAGGTTGAGTTTGTAGAGCTGGTGAGTGGACTGCAATAAGTTGGACACCAGGTTGGACACAAGGACTTCCTTCCCCAGCTTGTTGACGTCTGTGGCTCGTCTCTGACTGCTGGCCACCTGCACTGTCCACTTGTCTGTGTCTGCTATAATGCAGACGGCCTCCGCTATGGGCTCATCCAAAACTGGATGCTGCGGGAGATGAGAACAGACATTTAAACCAGTGTTTCTCTCAACGCATATCTCAAACTACTGTACAAAAGGTAAATGACAGAAAATACTGAGCAGTAATACAATAATTCCTTTAATGTAAAACATTTAAAATATCTGAATTAAGGCTGGACAATGATTCATAATTATTGTTCTACTTTCAGTGGTATCGTCTTATAATTATCGGATCATATCGTGTTAATTTCTATTAAAATTCTGTTTCTTAAATCAACAAAACAGCCATTAAAAAACTAGAACCAAGCTGACTCAGGGAGGTTTTTTTTAAATATACGTATTCAACCCAAAAGTGGAACTAACATATGACGGCATTACATATCAGCTTTTATATGTTATACGTAATTTTCTATACAATTTCAATATTATGATACATATATTGATACAGGACATCTACAGTATAAGAGATATAGTCTGTGCATCTTTTTTTATTCAATGTGTCCATGGAAATGGACACAGAGACAGTCTGTTTACTTTTCCTAATAATTATATCACTATATAACTCAAATGTTCAGACAAGATTTATATTTGGTTACTATTTATTTGGATACCATGTATGTATGCAATTCAAAGATACTGAATTAGATTAGATAGATTAAGATAGATACTTCAAATCTGGTTATTCCTGAATCAAACTCCGTACTTCCTGTACTGCACTGGAACCCTGGTAGTTTGTGTTGGCAGTATAAACGTATAGCTCCCTAGAAACACTTCAGTCCTTTACCTGAACAGCGTGGGTTAATTCCGCCATGAGACTCTGCCGGAGCTTCTCGTCGCTGGGCACCCCATGCAGGACAAAGTCTGGCACGTAGGTGGGGCAGTAGCCTCCGAACAGAGAGCGGCCGAAGTTGGCAATGGTTGGCTTTGAGTAGTTCTCAACCAATTTTGACCTATGAATCAAACATTTGACAGTAGATATCTATTATTTCCAAATCCTGCCAGAGTGTTCATTACAATCACAGCACTTCATAGCAGAGTTCCCAGTTTGTCTATAAACAAATGAATGGTCTTCTACTCACCCTGGGAATGGCACCAGCACCTCCTCCTGCCAGTCCTCTGTGTCCTCGCTCTCACTGTCTCCCAGTGCGCTGTCAGAGCTCTCGTTGCGTGGTATCTCCCAGTCACTGACGGGCACCTCTTTACGCTTTTGGTCCTCTTTGCTGTTGCTGCTTCCGTCCTGGGGGACGGGGACTGACAACAGAAGACCCTGGTCCTGCTCAGCAGAACAGCCCCTGCAGCAGCAGTTGTCGGATGAATCTGTTGACCCACACCTGCACCTTCTCTGGACATCCAACAAAGTGTCTCTCTTCCTGCTGGACCCTACCTCTCCACTACCTGAACCCAAACAGAGACCCAAACCATGGCTCCTGCCTGCAACCTTGAAGCACCCAAGTTCACCAGGCCTCGGGACTCCCGAGGGGTCCAGCAAGTCTTTGCGCATACTGTCTGTGGTGCTGCCCCCCTGTCGTTTGGCCACATCTATAGTCCTTGTCTCCACGGGGTTCTCTGGGCTGAAATACTCATCGAAATCATCCATACAGTTTGGGCTCCACTTACTGGACACCCGCTGCAGGGCTGGAGCCGCCTTGGTCTGTTTGGTTTGGTCCTCTGATGCACTGGCGTTGCTGGTCTTTGAATCTGCTCCTCTGTGCAGGTGCTGTTTATATTGTTGTTGTTGTTGCAGGGCAAGTAGATGTTTGTCCTTGAGGTGTTTCCTGTGCTTTTTCATTTCCTCCTCCACTTTCCTCCTACGACTCTCTGTGTCCGAATCAGGAGACATGGAGTCTCCGATGAGGAAAGTGACTTTTGTCGCTGGCTCCTCCTCTTCTGTCAGAGGCAAAGCCATCGGCCCCATAACAGGTACTGGCACTGAGGCAGCCATGGTCTTATCTGGGGGCTTCTTCTCTAGAGGGATCCCCAAAGACCGAGGAGCCAGCAGTCTGGTGGGCTGGTTCCCCATGCCTGCATCCACCCCAGCCTCTGCCCCAGAGTTCTGACCCTCTGAGGTGACAGGACTTGGAGATGCGCTTGATGCAAGCACTGTAGGTATGGATGGGACAATAAGTTTCAGGTCACCCTTGGTCTCTGTATCCAGCACACAGACCTGCTCCCTGGGTGAAGCCGAGCCGACACGGAGCACCGTCTCCAGTCGGGCTTCAGTAGCCAGCGGGCTGCTAGACTCCCGGTGCAGCTCGCCAGATTCTGCTGCTTCTGTAGTCCTGATAACAGGGTTGTTACCCTGGCTGTGCTCTGTTTGAAGCACACTGCTCCTGGACCCTTGACTTTCGCTGCTGTCCTCGTCTTCCTCATCCTCCTCATCCTCATCCTCCTCCTTGGGTGTGTCCCCAGCCCCGTGCTCCACCTCTGTGTCTGTGTACGTGCTGCTCTGGAGGCTGTTGTCTGAACGGTAGCTGCTGTCCTCTGCCTCCGTCTGTCGGCTGTGGGCCCCTTGGGACAAGTAGTCGCCACTGGGTTTATGGACGGTAACCAGGACATAGTCTGACTCCTCCACCTCTCCTTTCCTTAGGGAAGTTGTGATGAGGGAGCCGGGCATCACGATGGCCTCATCCTCAGCGCTGTCCAGCATGTGGGTTTCCAGCAGCTCGGAGCAGCGGATGAAGTAGGTGAGGACGTAGAGGAGCCTCTGGACCAGCTCCTGTCTGCGGCCGACTACCACTGTCCTCGAGAGTCGTACCGGTGACCCAATGGAACCGTACAGGTCGCCTACACACAGTGAAGGGGAAAAAAAACTAAACATTAGCATCATCCAACAGGCCTTGAGATGCATTAGTTTCTATGTTTAACAAGTAATGATTATTTAATTATTTCTTATATCTGAAAATAAAAGTAAATGTGAGTAGTTTTCTAAGTATTGCATTATTTCTTAACTCAGTTAGGTGAGAAATATTGTTTTGATGAGGGAAAAAAAAAAAATCACAAAAACTACACTTTTTCAAACTGAAACCTATTACAAAAACCAGAGGCAATCCTCTCACTCCAAATACAAGAAGATGTAACGAAAGAGGGAGGAAATAATTCACAGGCCAATTGTCAGCAAACAACTGAATTCTACTTTTCAAGATAAGATAAGACAATCATTTACTGATCCCACAGAGGGGAAATGTCGGAGTTAAAAGCAGCACAAGGGCAGAAATAAGTACAGATGGGTAAGGAAGACTAAAAATATAAGTGCATAAAATAAAAAAGGAATACATTAAATAGAAGCTACACAAGCTCAATTACCCCAAGTCAAATAACAGGCAATAGCAGTACACATACAATAACATTCTTGTTTACCTTCAGTTCTTCCATCTTTTTTCATGACATAATTACTCTAGTGTGCAGTTCTCAGCTATCACCACTAGGTGTCACCATGACCTCACCATCTTTACATTTCCGTGTCACTCTCGGTGAAGGTGTGGAAATGTACTTAAAGATGTCCATGTATTTATAGCAGATCACTTCCTACTACATGCGGCCATAAATCAGCTACTCATACGTCAGCAGGCAATGTTGACAGAAGGATTTTCCACTGTTGTGACGCATTGTCACTAGAAGAAAATGTGATGTTTACGATTCTCGACCAGGTAAACACATCGGCACCTTAACATTATAGATGGGGAATTGATACCCAATGTTCATAATATAAATGTACTTGCAGTATTAATACATATTAATTTGAAAATTGCATATTTACAAGCCTGATTCCAGAAGAGTTGGGGTGATGTTTGAATGATTAATTTACCTTAATGTGGCAATTTGCTAATCCTTTTTGCCATAAACTCAATTGAAAACAATAAAAAGACAATATATCTAATGTTTCACCTCTTCAACATCATTGATTTTTGCCAGTAAAATGTTTCAATCAATTTGTGACAGGGGTTACAAGAGACTAGGAAAGTTGTGGAATGTTAAAAAACCACAGGTAAACAGGTTAATTGGTAACAGGTGATAGTATCATGATCAGGTGAGGTTTATTACTTGGTGAAACACACGATTGTATAAAGGATATAACTACATGGGCTCGGGAACACCTTGTAGGTTAACACAGTTTATTTGCATATGATTGAGTTGCATGCAAAGAAGAACTTGTCTAGTGCAAACTTGTGTTTGCGCAGTAAAGACAGGTTGAGAATGGATGCGTCGAAGTTTTAGCCAAAGAAAGACTGACTCCCCCGGCGCTCTGACGGAAAACAAAGGTACATTCAAATCCGTGTTTGTGTGTACTGTATGTGTTCCAACTCCTCACCTAGCTGTGCCCACAGTGGGTTGTAGGGGTGCGTCTTTGCCAGCATGTCGACGCTCTTGGAGGAGTGTTTCTCGAGGAAGATCTTGATTGGGGGCTGCCCATTGGGCATGACTGTGGGCACCCAGGCCAGATGATTGGTCAGGATGGCTGTCAATAATGCAGGGAGGAATCTGAAATAACAGACAGGGGGGGTTGGTTAGCAGAGAAAAGAAGAGAATCAAAAAAATTAACTTCCTGGGTGCTCTCAGACATTCCTCTATGCCGCCCGACCTTTGTTGGTAAGTTGAGAAGTTCTCTCGCTAAATGGAAAACTTGGTCTGACGCTCACTGGATATCACATAGACAGCCATTGTTTGCACACACACGCACACATAAAGGACACACATACACACACATTCCAATAGCATGATTCACTTCCCTATTCTGACCACAAGTGTCTACTTCCCTTCCTGTCTCATGACTCAACACTGTCATGGTAGTCAAGTTCAATCACGTGCTAGAACACAGATGCAACTGCAGAATCGTCAAAACCATCAGTCACGGGAACACTGACTGGATGCCTCAGAAAAGACATGATGTGATACAGTAAGTTCAACGGCTGCCAGGGAGACAGGATGCTATACGAGTCAACATAACATAGACGTAGGTGCGTGGTAGTCATCCTAACTACTGGTGCTGGTGGAAATAATGACTTGAACTGAGAAGCAGTGCTGCTAAATAAACACCAATGGTTGCCTAGGAGACGCAGTTTCTTTTCATGGTCATCATTTAGAGAGCGTGCAGGGATTCAGAGACTACAAGAAAACATAGTGGACTGTGTAGTAT
The DNA here is from genome assembly GCA_039737535.1 of Lagodon rhomboides. Lineage (NCBI taxonomy): Eukaryota > Metazoa > Chordata > Actinopteri > Spariformes > Sparidae > Lagodon > Lagodon rhomboides. Next base: position 26,305,286 of record CM077795.1, read on the forward strand.
GGTGCAGATGTTATCAAAAAAATAGACAATATCTGATAGTATACTTAAATTTTCATTTAAAAAAATGAAAAACAATCCAAATAAACAATGATGTCCTTTTTCATCAGGGTGGCTGTGGCTCAGAGGTAGAGCCAGCGTCTTGTTCACGGAACGTCACTGTTTTGATTCCCCTGGTCTGCATGTCAAAGTGTCCTTGGGCAAGATACTGAACCCCAAACTGCTCCTGATGTGCCTGTTGGCACCTTGCATGGCAGCCACCACCATCAGTGTATGAATGTATGTATGAATTACTGTAAGTCGCTCTACATGATCGTTCACATTTGACTTTCACTGTTCCTCCTATTGTCATAACCATTCATTTAAGTCATGAATCAAGCAAAAAATAGCCAGTTAAAGTTACAGTTGGGTTACAGTTGGATCACATGACTTATTTAAATTCAAGACCACACTTTACTATTTCTGTACCTGTATTTGTCAAATCTGAGAAAGGTATAGATCTATATGGTTAATTTGGCCGCTATCCCTTGTTGTGTTGTGATTTTATTAAACCTTTTTTCCTATTTTGTTGTTTTTTTTTTATTAGAACACTTTCCCTTATTCAGTCCTTTTTCCTTTAATGTAGACTTTAAGTAATAGGTAATAAAAAATCATTAGTTGCAGACATCGCATTTACAACAGCATGACAGAAGATACAGGTTTGATCTCTAATGCGTAACTCTGTGATAAAGACCAGAGAAACACACATCTTTTAAAAACATCTATTCCTGACCAAAAAGAGCAACTTGATATAATAATTCAGTAAACTGAATGCTACTTAAAATCATCTGTACTGAAGACGGGTGCAATGTTCAATAAAAGCCTTGCTACCAATTCATAAATGTACAATTAGCAGTGGTTTGACGTGGCTTTGTAACAGCAACAATAAGCAATTAGAGACTGGCAGGGATCTTCTCATTCACAGCTCCCTCTGAGGCAGACAAGTAAATGCAAAGAGGGTGAAACATTCACTGTGTGTGTGTGTGTGTGTGTAAGAAAGGGACAGAAAGACCACAGAAAGTGTGTATGTTAGTGTGTAAGAAAGGAAGAGACAGACCACAGAATGTGTGTGTGTGTGTGTGTGTGTGTGTGTGTGTGTGTGTGTTTGTGGGAAACAGAAAGAATAGTGTATGTGAACCTGTATTTGTTTCTCTGTTGATAGGCTCGTCCAGGAAGTACTATGCATGTGTTACATTTCTCAAAACTGCCGGTAATGTCTTTTCCTGTTCATATTGGTGAGCTTGTTCGATTCCTGTCTGCTTTCTTAAAGCCTTACAGCTCAGAGAAGATCCATAAGGGGGAAACACTTTTCAGAGTGTGTTTGCAAGTTTAAGTTTAGTTTCCATATTTCCACAAAAGTTTAGTTTTTCCATGTTTAGCTTTGGTTTTAAAGTAGTTTTAGTTTGGCAAGGTAGGTGTGTCAAGTATGTAGCTATGTAGCTACATATACACACAAAATGTATTTACAAAATGTGCTACTAAACGCTTCTAATTCAAATATTTGTATATGTTTTAACGTATGTGTAGCATTAAGGGGCTACAACGGTCATTTCATTGTCTCCAACCCTTAACAATAAATGGACCAGATACCTTACACCAAGTCACATTACAGGATTTTAGCCCCGTTCGTGCAGTCCCCAATGGTTTTTGGAGCTTGCCAACAAAAAGTTGGAGATTTGAAAAGGAATTCTGATATAATTCACCTCAACTCCCATTTAGGGTGCAACCTCTGAAACTCCGGCAACATTTTGAGAGATTCTGTGACTGCTGGTAGGGACGAGGTATAAGTACAAGCAGACACTCAACTGGTTCTTGAAGGCCTGCTCCATCAGCAGGGAGAGCTCCCTCATGAAGTGCCCGCAGAGCTGGTTCTTCTCCGACGCTCCAGACATCATGGTCAACCAGACGGGCTCAGCCACGCGGGGCATGGTGTAGAGGTCGCAGATGGTCATCCTGGAGAGGAGGTACGGTGAGGGAGGTGTGGATGAAAGAGGGACAGAGCGAATGAAAGAGGAGGGGAAAAGAGAGAAAACAGACAGAGAGAGAACAGACACGTTATTGTCTATTGGGGTAAACAAAAGAGATCTCAGTTCACAGAGCTTCGCTGTCTGCGCTCAGGCCATGGGAGACCCTTGGTTGTGTATGTGCGTTTGTAACAGTCCGACGAACTTGCGCGCACTCACACACAACCCGTCTCTTGCTCCGTACAGTGTGTTTGTGTGCATATCTATCTGTATGTGGCTCAGTTGGGGCATTTGTCCATTGAGAAGGACTGGAGTTTCCATGGAACGTGGGGTGTGTTGTTGAGCATGTCTCGGCTGGGGGCCAAGCTTTGACACAGGGGCAGTGGGGAATCTCTACAGCCTGAGGAATGTTCAGAATCAGGCGGTTTTGGTCAGAGCTGAAATATGGACCGCAGCTGCTCGAGTCCGAGTTTGAAAGGCAAAAATGGACAGAAAATCAAAAAACAGCTGCTGGATTTCATTACAGGGTGAGGTGTCTCTGACGGTTTTATCAGCTTACTCTGATATCTTGCAAACATACTAAATTAATCCATATTACAACTGCAATCTTCAGCAAACACAGGCTACAACCAGTCTAAATTAAAAGTAAAGTTAAACCAAATAAACATCATAAAACAAACTGCAATAAAGTAACCTGCTGTTTTCACCTCAGGTGATCTGTCACAAGACATTGCAGGTTCTTCTGATAAGGAATACAAACTCTGTGGTGTTTTCAGATCTTGATTTAGTCTTACTGGAAACCGCACGCGATCTGTGGCAGTAAAACAAAGTTAATTCTGCACTAAACTCATAAACTATTAAACCTATAAAGAGCCCAGTGACAGAGGAGATGCAGACAGGCAGCACGCTGAGAGAATGCACAGGTGTCGCACAGTAAAAATGACCTTCGTCAGAACTCCAGTATTCCTGTAATCGAGCTATTTTTGGTTGATACATTTTCCAAGGAAAACGAGAACACCACGTGTAGTCTTGGCTTACAGGCAAGAGGTTTAAACTAGGTGTGAAAAGAAGAAAATAATACTTATAACAATAAGTAATAATTTCAATACAGTTGTTTCCAGCAGTTCTTTTTTGTAACACTTGACCTGTCCTCTCATGAATAATAAACAACAGAATGACAGTTAAGAGAAGTTCAATGCAGTAGTTGACAAGGATTCCAGTTCTGAGGAAAATGCCTGGTAGACATTCAACAAGAACAAACCATTACAAGGGCACTAGTTCGTAAGAAATTCAAGACAAACATAAACAGAGTAAACCAGGACTCTGGACTTGATGTCACCCAGTCAGCACACCCAAAACATGTCGCGGGCTCTTCTTCAAATCTTGCTGTCAGCAGGGCAGATATGATCCAAACAGAAGCATCAGATGAGCTAATAAAGCTTTACTCATTCCTGTGTTATAAACAGGTTGACTTATCTGTGGCCCATTTAAGACCTACTTGACCTTGCTGTACATTCACCGTCTGACACAGAGCCAGTGGGGAGATCTCGTCTCATCCTCTCTGCAGCAGCAGCTGTTCAGGTGAACTTTAAAGAGCACAGCTGTGATGTGAAACTACACTGACGTGTCAGATTGATCAGCCAGATTTGAATTACCTCACTATGGAGGGCAGCAATTCAAACACGTCTGACCTCAGCTATGGCTTTTGACTTCTGTGACCCTTGTAAATATTCCAAGTCATAGCTGTACAGTTATGCTCACTGACATGTTGTGGTTCCAGTCACTAATCAATCTCAATTTAGGATAAAACTGCATTCTTAACATCAGTTATGTCCAGTTGAAATGGGAATAAGACTCCTCTCCCTGCTGCATTAGGTGGGTTTGTGTCTCTCAGTGCTTTAGCTCGCAGCCCCTAACGTGACCCCAATACAGACTGGTGTCACTTTTATGTACACATGCCTCTGCTAAGTGCGCAGCTTATCTATGCCTGCATGCGGGAGTATTTGTGCGCGCCCACCCTCCATCGACGTCAAAGCAGCATCAGGCAAAGGCATTTCTTCCACTTTCCTTCTGTAATGTTCCATGAAGTCAAAACCCCTTAATGGCAAAGGTGGCTACGCTTATATTTAGCTGCTGTCTGAAGGTGAGATTTTACAGATATTTTGTTTGCTCTGAGCAATAGCGTTCCTCCTGCTGGCACTCACATATTATTTACTATTCTGGTGCCCGTGGCCAGTGTCTGAGGTAGATAGGGTTGCCACTCTGGAGGCTTGGGTTGCTGTGGCCGGCAGCCAACAGGCATATGACTGCAGCAATGAGGGGACCTCAGACAGGGAACTGCCTGCCAGTGTGCATGTTTCAAGTGAAAGTAGTGGGGGAAGCAGGCATGCCACACATGCAGAGCACCACCGCCTCGATCTGTCACACAGTACTAACGAGAATATCTCACACAAACACACAATTTTGGAATCTAATCTGGACAAATTTATGATTTCATGTCGTGACAAATGCTGATTATGGTGAAGAGATGGGAAGTAACTGGTAGCATCTAAAACTTTGGTCACCTAAGCTTCCCTAAACACAACCAAAGCCGACTAAAGTAAGAACTCCCCGCATGCACTGCAGTTATAATGCAACACCTGTGGTTTGCTCAAGACAGGTAGGGAACAGTGTGTTTCTCCTTTCCGTTACACAACATATTTCAACATCTCTTACAAGCAACAGGCTGTCGGCATCACGCTATCCTCACACATAAACCACAGTGAGTAATCATTAATTATTGATTGCTATGACACTTCAGCACAAGGCATCAGTAACTGGAGCAGGATTACAGAATCCCTTTACCTCACGTCTGTTCGCTCAGATCCCATAAATGAATCTTCTTACAGAGACACTAAATGCTTACCGAAAAGTATCATGAGGCCTATGCTAGCAAGGGACCATCTCTAGCATTTGATTCAACTGTTAAGATCAAACATTGTAACAAAAGGTGCATTTTAGGATTTCAGTTTACCTCACTACTCGATAAACTTTTGGAAAACAAACTAAATGATTCTGGTGACCAACAAGCTTTGCAAACTACGCTTGGGATAAAAGGCATGTGCAAAATACTTCTCAGGTAATTAAAGCTGCCCAAATGTTAGTGCCATAACAGGAGTAACACAGGACAAGTATGAGGACATTGTGACCTACTTTAAGGAGCTTTATGAGTGTCTAACTGGTTATTCACAAGACCAGTTCTTGGATAAAATGCATGTAAGGCACTTTAGATATGGGTGAACTTTATGTGAGGAGTAAAATGGGAAATTTGTGATGTGAGAAGCTGTTTCACTGGAAGAAAATCAATTGCAATTCAGATATATCTTAGGTAAAAACAAAGTAAAAATCACGAATTAAGAGGAGGAAACAGAAGTGCAGCAGGTTCTCTCTCATTTCTCTTTCACTCATACCTTTCTTTCCTGCATCCTATCCTGCCTACATTCCCTCACTACCAGGAAACACAATCCTGTAAACCCCACAGTTTGTAAATGTCTCATGACATGCAGTGAGGATTGATATCGACAGATATCTTTTAAGTGTAGCATCAATTTCCTGGAAACGTCACATTCATAGTCAACCTGGCTTAAGAAAACAGTTAGTGATTGTGTTTGGCTGGTTTGTGCCCTGGGAAACATACTGTTCTAATTTACGTTATATTGCTGAATCCATTGCTGTTACATTGCAGGATAATCTCAGTTATACAATTTTAAAGTGATGCCCCCTTTCTGTAGTCAAAGACACTCTCTAACAAGTTGACTGTGTTATAACGTGTTTATGACATGTTTGGAAGTTTGTCCCTGAGAGAAATTAGGTAAATACAAACGATGTAAGATTATTGTCTGTGTTGTAGACAGTGAATGTGAGTTATTGCCCAACCTGAATTCGTTGAGACCTTCCACCATTCGGCTGTAAGCCAAGGCCCTCTGGCTGGCATCAGCTGACCGCCGACTCATCTTCATGGCCTTGAGGATGACACAACACAAATGTGTTTGAGATATTTGGCACTCAAGCTGACAAACAAAGTAACAGGAAGGGTGGAGCATGGAATTTGTGAGGTAGAAGAGATGGGGGTGGGGGTTGGGGGCAGAAGTGAGGATGGATGGTAACGCTGGAAGCCATCCAGAGCTTTGACTGTGCCAACCACAGACACCAGTAAACAAAGCCACACATTTAAAAAGGTACAATCATTGACCAGTCAATCTGACAGCAACTCTGCTCATTACGACAGCAGAGGGTCTAAGGTTTGCATTGGGGACTATTCATATGTCACTGCTAAACAGATCTCACTGACAGGCTTATGTCCACTCCTTGCGTCAATCAGGGAGGTGAGCGAGAATACAAACGCAAGAAAAGAATTTAGAGGAACAAACCTCTAATACCCTTTGGAGGAACCAAAAACAATCAAAAAAGGGAAATCAAGAAGTTCAACTCTACAAAAATACAGCATGCAGTTGGTGTAGAATCACAGTCAAGTATTTCAATTCACCTGTTCGATGGCGCTCTTGAGTTTGTTCATGTGGCTTTCAAAAAGAGGGAAGTGCGAGAAAAAGAAATCCTGGAAGCGGTTGTTCTCCTCCGCGTTGGGGGACAGCATGAAGATAACTCCGATGGCGATCTTCTTCTTCCGAGCCACACCGAGGCTTGGTCCGCCACTCTCATCAGACATGTTGAAGCTCTCCTCAACTGACCTGATCAGGACGGAGCACACATCGAGTCAGCTTCAGAGAATACAACTGCCATGAGCTCAAACATGTACACATATACATTTCATCTTACCTTACAAAACTATTCAGAGCACTGTTTAAGGTCTCCTTTGTAAAGTGTCTTTCTTGTACTTATGCAGCAGGTTAATACTTTCACAACTGCTTCAAAAGAGATGCTTTTCTCAAAGAGACTTGGGCACATCTGCCAAGCAAGGAAAAATTTTAATCCTCGCCTTTTTTAAAAAAAAAAAAAAAGATTATTGTTGCAGCTGGTAAACAAGACACTTTGTTGCTGCTGAACTGGAGCACCTGGAAGATTAGAGCACTCAGAGGCCGACAGCTGCATTTACAGTGACAGGCCGACACAGCATCCTGTCTAGTCACAGCATCGCAAATGTGTTTGTGAGTGCAGTTATTAGTTTATAGCAGGAGTGTGCGTCATTTTCCCAGCTGCCTGCTGGATTCTGAGGAAGTCCTTGTAGGATAAACTTTACAAAAGCCTGATGGAGGCCCTGGGCAGGGAAGAAAAATGGAGGTGGGGTGAGAGATGAGGAGAGACTCTCTTAAGTGTGTGCAGAAAAGACTATGAATATTGAACACTTGTTTCCCTCTTGAGTTTGTCACTTTAACTACTCTAAGTGTGCATGCCAAGGACCTTCCTCTCTATAGTTGTTCTTCACCGCATGTCTAGTCAATATCTGCAAGTTTCATTATTTGTAAGCACGTTTGATATAAATTATGTTTGAACATATGAGTCTCACCATCGGGGGAAGACGCCATTCTCCAGGCTGGTGGTTTGGCTACGGAGCCATCGGCGCTGGTAGCTGGACGCACAGCTGCTGGTCAAGGAAGAGCCAGGAGATGGGAAGGGAGTGATCAACAGGCTGCTCAGAGAGGCTAAAGGGACAGGCGCAGAGATGGAGAGAAGGATTGGAGGAGGAAAGAAGGGAGGAGAGGGATTCAGAGCACAAGAATGAGGAGAAGGAGAACAGAGGAGAACAGGGAACAGATGGAGGGAATGGTGGGTGACAGAAGAGAAAAAGGACAAGAGTGAGTCAGACAAGTGCGTAGGGCTACTCATTCTGAATGACACTTTGTACACACACACACGCACACACACACACACACACACACAGCACACCGAGAGCTAGACAGAAATCTAGAGGACAATAACTGTTCTTACTAAGACAAAGACCTGAAAACAACAAATACAGCCCCTTAACATAAAACACACTCTGGATAGCATTCATATGAGATCTAATATCATATAGCCTGGTAACAGTCACATGCTGCAGTTGTTGGACAACCTGGCTTAGCACCAGGCTGGCATGATAATGAAAACCTACCCACACTCACACAGAATACCAGCCCTGATCACAGGGTTATTTACAGCCCAGGCAGCAGGGCTCTGATCAATGGTTACATGAGCCATTCAGATGGTGTGTGATCGCTGTGTGTGTGTGTGTGCGTTCGACGAGATAAAGCAAGATAAACTTCACGGAGGTGAGCGAGTGAGAGTGACGTTATAAAGGAAAACCGTGCTAGAGGAGATGAGCTATAGTAAAAGATGAGAGAGGTTCGTTTCGCGGAGGGACGTGTCAGAGTTAGATAAAGAGCTCTCGAGCCCCACCGCAGCGGGGAGGTGATGAGAGTGGAGATGAGAGGACGCGGCTCGAATTAGAAGCTCATTTACTAGTAGCAGGTTTTGAGAGCTGCTATATTTAATCCTCTGCATGTGACCCGGGTTTGAGCAGAAAGCGCAATTCCCCTCATGCCAGCCATGCCAGTGGGACATGGTGGTTGTTGTAGAAGGGGGTAGGGGCAGAGCAAAGGGGGTGGGGGCAGGGGTCAGTTTCCACTGCACAAGGTTTTCCGGGCCTTGGAGGCCTTGTAAACAAATCCACACCATCCTCAACCACCGCATCCTCAACTTATTTTCTGGTTTTAGGTCAGAATACTTCAACTTTCCAAGATGTTGTCCCTCTTATCTTGCATCTCCAACCTTTCTCACCATTCCTCTCCATGCACACCCCAGTCAGCTTTTAGAGGGGGCACCTATGGGTCATTTTAATGAATGGAAACTGTTTGCATGTGCGTCTGCATACCACACAAGTGAAGTCGCAGCTGATGCAGCGGCGGTTAAAGTATCCAACGGTTGTGTAACTGTTCACTCCCTTGACCTTAAACAGTCAAGTGAAAGCAGGTCATCCGTTGTGACCCAGGAAGAGCTTCACTCTGAAAACTGTTCATTCATCTCCTGACTTACACTTGATCTTCTCTGTTCCTTAACCACGTTGGTATTGGCAAGAGTAAATGTGAATGTAAAGGGAAGAGCTGAAAGCACTGTGAGTGTAGGTCAATCCAGGCTTTGGCTCCTAGTCTCATTAACCTACCTGACCTGGCGATGCCGCTGTCCCTCTCGTCGTAAAGCCCTCGGCCAGGCATGTCCATCGGGTGGCTGTGGCCTGGAGGAAGGGAGGAGGGAGATGGAGAGACAAAATGAAGGGTTGGGTTGAGGGTAAAGGAAATGTGTTCAGAGGGAGAGGAGAGAGTGAGACAGAGGTCAAAAGTCGATGGGTGAAAAAGAAACAGAAAGGAGAGATAGAAGAAAGAAAAGATTTAAGATGAAGAGAAAGAATGAAAGCAAAAAATATGAAAGAGAAGTAAGAGGGATGACAGACAAAAAAAGGAGACAAAAAAACTGTCAGATACAGAAAATGTAATCAGCAAAATGTAGCACCATGCACACTGAGGATGCTCTTATCACCACAGAGTCAGAGCCTCGAGTAGCTCACAAACAAATACAGAAGCTATTGCTTTTGAGTGCCTCAGCATCCATGTCTGAGCTTTTGCAAGTGAAGTTCAATTGGTCCCTAACAAACTGCATCATTATTTTTACTACATACAACTAATATCCAGAAAATAAAACCGTTCACATGATTAGGCTGAAATTGCTTGAAAAGATTTTTTTTTTTTTTTTTTTTTTTTTTAAATTGTAGCATAAAAAAGGCCTGGTAGTTTGTATAACTGTACCAACACTAGATTAGAAGCCAACTAGGATATCACCAAAAATACAGACTCCAAACAAGCGCAGGACTAATTTCTACTGTGAAATGCCTGTTACTGATTGACTGTCATGCTGTTAGTGCGCCCATTGTTTTGTAACACCAAAAACAGGAAGTGTCACAAGCAAAATAAAACGGCAAAAAGCGCTACTGTTGTAACACGCTGTTGCTCACGGACTCACTCTCTGTCACTATCCACAGCACCTATCTACAGCTTTGATGTAGCTTTCAACAACACACTCAATAATATGGATGTCACCGAGCCTGTTTGCTCGTTCTCAAATGTCCTTCTCGTCGACACTTTGGGGCAAAATGAGAAAACTGTCAATGCTTCGTGGCAGAGAGGCTTTCATGTGCAGTTGAGATGATTAATGAGCAAGTCAACAGGAGTTTTTTTGCAAAGCATCTGAGTATTTGTGTGTATGTGCACTCCTGTGTGCTTATGACCATACCAACATTGCATAACTGAGAGAGCTACATGCCGATGTCGACGTAAGGGTGCCCTGAACAGGACTGTGGGTCGGCATCATTACACTGGGAGAAGCTATTTTCTAAAACTTGCCAAGACTTCACTACAGCAAGGGCAGAGATTTTACCCAGCCCACTTGAAGAATGAGGGAGGAATAACAACTGAATACTTCTGACACAGGAGGTCTCTGATCAGCTTGGTAATAATAAATGATAAAGATCTGAGTTTTAGTGTACTACAGTTCATTATTCTATTGCTGCACTCAGGCCTTGACCACACGTATACAGAGAGTTTTCTAAATGGATATCAATTAAAAAAAAAAAAAATCTGTCCAACGACCTTCATTTGTACACACAAGAACTGCAAAACAATTTCCAAAGTCAACAAGCATGCCAGGCCAGGAGGTGGTGATAACATCCATATCTGCGATAGGTCAAATATATTCTGAGCATGCGATAGTAGCTTAAAAACACTGACAACAATTGCATATTATTCATGTATTTGCATTTCACAATCCTATTGTATCCATTATCAGTATTTATTATGATTTGCTCGTCATTAGACATCTTTCTGGCACAAGTCCTAGCAGTGCTAAGCAAATGTAAACTAACCAGTAGTCCACCATTGTTTTTGTCATTGTTTCAAGTATCGATGGGCATGCATGATTTGGGGTGAGACTTCATATGTCCACAACGATGCACAGAAGGCAGAGTTTTGAACAATTTCAGATACGATGCAATTTGCATGTGAATGAGAGGCCAAAGCAAAACAAAATGTTTTTAGCCACATCTGTATGTGTGTTGACAAGGCCCGAGTAAAAATCGCCAGTTAAACACTTTGTGCAGCTGTGTGTTCCGACAAGCAAAAGGCACACGTAAGTACTTGCTCTTCCTGCTAAAAGACACCAAGCTGATCAAAACCTTCACCAGGAGAGAATTCAGTTCATTTCTTTACAGTGATGATACATGGGCAATACAGTAGGTTATATTGTGGGGGTTTTAGCCCGTGTCACTGCTGGTAAGACATTTGTGCCCACCCGAACACACTGTGCACAACATTTTAGGAAGTGGGATTGTGAGCAAGAGGAATATTAAGACAGTTGGGTGCCCTTGAACAAAGCGTTTCCACACCAGTTGCTCAAGTGGAGCAGCTCAACCGTCCACAGAAGGCCGTGTGTAACTTTATGGATGTGAGCGTTCTTGAATGTGCACATGCATGCTGAGGCAATTTTCACCTTATCATTTATTGGTATATAAGAAATAAAACAAAAGATGAGAATACACCAGTCCGCTGAACACTGATTGGTATCATAAAGCCTAAATGAATTGCCCAAGTATCACGGTCACTGACAAATATACATATGTTAGAGAAAGTATGTGATGTGAGTGATGAACACGAAAGAGGAGAAGTAGCTATAAAACTTAAACCTAGAGCTACAGCCACCGACACCAGTGAAAAACCACACCGTTTCTGCGTGAGTGATACACCTGCAGGCCTGGGTCAGATAGTGCTGGCAGACGTATTTAATGATATGACAGCTTTATGGCTGTTGGAGAACGAAGTTTAATTTGACACTTCCATTAGCATAACAAAGGAATAAAAGCTGTTTGAAGACATAAATGTCCCTCTGTGGTTCACCAAGAGGCAGTTTGTGTTGTTTAGGTTAATTTAATTTGCGGATAGAGTTACTGAATTTTGCAAATGTTCTCACCCGCCTAAAATGAAGGAATTTAGGTGAAGACATCTTCTGGTTTTTGAAGAGGAACCACCTCCAAGAATCGCTACTGCATCTTCTATTTGACCCAAGTTATCTGCAGATGTGTTGTGATAGTGCATGCTATTACTAGTGCTACCACTCCTAGTGCAAGAATTACTACACAGGCATGCAGCCGCTGAGAGTTGAGGCCTCTACAACCATTTCTACCGCGATTACAGCCTACACACACGCATGCAACTGGCACATGTCAGTCATGGCCAGTTTTAAGCGCCAACCTGAAAAGAAAGATGCGCTCTTGATGAGGCGCAGAGGGCCCTGTTCAGAGAAGGCCCGTCGAGGGCTGCAGAGCTGAGAAAATCCTGCGCAGCACGAACAAAAACATGGAAAAGAAGAAAGGGAGGAAGAGGGAAAAGAGACAAAAAAAAACATGAACCATGGTTAGTGAATGAGTAAGGAGGAAAGCTGGCTGCCTCCTGTCATCTGACCATCTCAAGTCACAGGGAGGTTTTTAGTCTGGGATGAAATATTGACCATCATCTGGTTGGCCAGTTGGTTGGTCAGTCAGTCAGTCAGACAAACAGAAAGGCTGGTATCACTCACAGAAAACATCAGCATCAAACAAATAAATCATTACAGGCTCTGCAGCTCTGATCTTTTTGTCTTTTCTGTGAGGACAGCAGAGAAAATCCACAAAAGAATAGAATTTGCCAACAGTTCTTTATATTCTTCTAGCCTGTCACACTCTCAGCCAGACTCAGAGGGTGTTTGTGTAATCAGTCTACTATCTGAAAACCAGATATCACAGTTGTACCATGAGTAACATGTAGAGTCATCGGGAGTTTCAGGGAAGCACCAGATGAGTCACAGTGAGTTTTTTTTTTTAAATAGCATTACAGTCAATTGTGCTAATTTGCTGGGAAAACTTGTGCTTGCAAGGCCAGTTTGAAAGTCCTCCAACTGTTCATGAGGCTAGTGTAGGGGAGCAGTATGGGAGAGCTGTTGGCAGAGTCTGTCCAGCCTGGTTTGCATTCAAACAGGAATGTTGAAGCGTCAGAAAGACAGAAACATAATCAGTTGCTTCTTCACAGTTCTACCAACACACTTTAACAATGTAAACTAAGCGAAACATGAAGTTCACGTTGGGCTAACATAATACTAACAATATTTCATACACTAAAGTGTCCCTTTGTTGAGTTGTTTGGTTATTCTAAAAGGGAGTTATAAGCACCGACAGTTACTGAGGCAAGGTAAACAAAATAATATGGTAATATGTAGTAGAAGAAGAAACTGAGGCTATGATCGAAACAAAAACAAACTTTCCTTCTAATATAAATTCACAAGTTTCTCCTTATTTTCATAATTTGCCTTTTAAAAAAAAACAGCGCTCCTCTGCTACTGGTTTATTGTAAGTCCCCAGTAGAAGCAACAGCCAGCAAGAAAATGCCTTTGTCAATTATAGACTTCAACTATAGATACCAAGAAGTCTCTTCAGTTTAGTCTTTAACTAGCTATGATTTTCCTGATACAGGTCTGAAACCAATGTCTGTCCTTTTTCCTTGCACTAATGCACTGCTGCACTTCTATGCATTCTACGTCCTGTATTTTTAACTTATCTATATTCATAAAGCACTTTGAGCCACGTTTTTACCAAAAGGTGTATTACAAATAAGGTTATTACTAAGTGATCAGAGATTTAACAGGAAGTGACTCTGTGTTTACCAATGTTCCCTAGCAGACTGTTGGGCCCGGTGTTTTGATCAGGCCTTAGTGTGTTGCTGTCCTGTCCAATGAACTCCAGGCTGTCCTGTAACCTGCAGAAGATGAAACAGCAAAACAGGAAAAAAGGTTAGGTGTATGTGCATGATTTTATCAATAGCACAAAAAAACACATCAAGTAAAAAAGCACAACTTAAGAAAAGTATAAAGAATGAAAGAGAAGAGAGAGATGTGTGTGTGTGTGTGTGTGTGTGTGTGTGTGTGTGTGTGTGTGTGTGTGTGTGTGTGTGTGTGTGTGTGTGTGTGTGTGTGTGCTTACGTGTTGAGGCTGCCGTACACACTGCCTCCCGTCCTGGCGGTGAAAACCTTACTCAGCATCAGCTGAGGTGGCGATCTGATAGGACGATAGCACGGGGACAAAGATTATCAGCATGTGTGCTTCATTTTTGTGCTAGTGCAGGTTAGTGTATCTTTCGCATCCAGCCTCATTTGCCTCTTGTTCCACCTCAATTTACAACTTCTCCTTTTCTTTCTTGTTCCTCTTGTATCCTTTCCTTCTTTTGTAACTTATTGTACTTTAACTCACAATTGAACAAATTTAAAATAACCCCAAATTCCAGTAACTACACCATTTAAATAGTCAAAGCTAATTTCATAATTCTGCCGTTTCCAGTACAGATGCATCCCTTTACCTCTTACCTGATCTGATGGATCTTTAGCGTTGAACCTTTGTAGCTCATAGCCACAGAGCCGAACATCATTTCCCCCAGCATTACCACATCAGACGAACACCTCGAACCCTGGTGAGAGAGGAGGAGCACGCATTTTTAATGTTGTTACCCTTAAAAAGATATGAACTAAATATTTTGTTCCTTATTATTCCTACTGGACCTGGACCTGAAAGTATACACATGCAATGTGTATATGAGCGGCTTCATATGCATCTCAGATATGTTTTACCTGGAAGCGCAGGCCCTGCTCCTTGGTTTCCTTGGTTTCGGAGGTGCAGGAGGAGGAGCTGTCCAGGGAACTGCTGCTGCCTCCCGTAGGACGGAGCTGGCAGCATTTCCCGAACATCTTCACCTGGGCCTCAGTGCTCTGTGGGGTAAAACAGGCTCATTTAACTCTACAGAAGTTACATCTGTAAAACACAATACACTTAATACACCTGAAGGCCTAATCCTCATTTTATGCCCATATAGATCTGAGCTTATAGACTTTCACTTAATGTAGAAAAAACACAACGTTTTGCTGCTTTTTTTGCAGCCATTAAGGATATAAACAAAAAGTGTACCACTTTCATCGTTTCATCGGCTGAATGTTTTCCTTTTCCTTTCAATTATAGAGAAGCCTACACAAATGCTCTTTATTGACCAAGTAGCTTTACGAGCAATTGCCAGACGACATTGCAACATTGATGTTGCTTTTTGGTTGACATTTACTTCTCATTCTCAAAGAATAATTGGAGCCTAAACAGCAAAACAAAAAGAACATGCAACAATCAATGCAACAAAAGGGAATCTTTAGCTATATTTATGCACATTACATGAAATCACTGAGACAGATGCAGACATCTGCATTTATGAGTTTACTCCTGAAAGGGTTTGTGCACATTTATGTCCAAACAGCCTGTTCACGTGGGACTAGATAACAAAGTCAAGAGGATTTTACTGCAGGGGGATTTTAGTTATGGAGGCCTCTACCAACATAAACACAACGACTGAGAGGACACTTAACCTATAAAAAAAGTCACATTTTAATTGTAATTTCACCCCGATGCCCTGACAATTTAACAAGTCCAAAAAATATAAAGTCACTGGTCTTCATGAAGTAAACTTCTAATGGAAAAACATAAAGAAAGTTAAATTGTTGAGGTCAAAAAACCATAGAAACCTAACCAAGAGGCAGTTGTGTAAACAGCAAACTAAAAGCAATGCGAGCTCAATCAGCCTGTGTCATGTGCCTTCTCAACTTGGCAGACTATTCAAGAGGAATGCATTTAGGAGGGTGGGGAGCGGAGGGGGAGGGTGTGTGTGTGTGTGTGTGTGTGTGTGTGTGTGTGTGTGTGTGTGTGTGTGTGTGTGTGTGTGTGTGTGTGTGTTAATGGCTCACTTGAAACCACTGTCGCTGCCAATGTAAGAGAGGGAGAAAAAGGAACGGGGGAAAATGAGAGGCAGACAAAGAAACAGAATGAGATGAGGAGAGAAAAACAGGCAGGGGAGGAAGGATTACGGCTTATTGCTCTTTTTAACTACACTGTTACACACTGCAGATGTGTTTGCAAGCTGCTTTGAACATTTTTTTTAAATTCTCCCTCATTAATGTGAGTGATTTTTTAGCATAAACATGCACAGACAAATACTCATGCTAATGAACTCACGCTGACTCTGAGCATGGGTGTGTTTGAATGCGTACATGGGTGGGTGTATGTGTCTTAGTGTGTGTGTGTGTGTGTGTGTCCGCTGCAGTGCAATGTGAGGTGTGTACACAGAGGCCAGCAGCATGTGACTGCCAGTCATATGACTCTTTCGGGAACTCGTGATCGAGCAGCACTGCAATCACTCCCTCCCTCCCCCTCCCTGCCTCCCTCCCTTCCTCCACCAATCCAACTTCATCTCTCTCTATTTCCTGCAGCTTTCTTTCTCCTTTGATACATCCATTTCTTTTCCTTTTGACTCTTCTGCAGCTCTCTCTGTCTTTCCTTACATTTTAGTCTTTTCCAACACCCCACCAGCCCTGTAAGCTTCTTCATTCATGCATTTCTGTCCATTTCTCTATTCCTCATTGTGCCTGACCCTCTGTGCGTCGCTTGTTCCTGCTGTTGATCGCTCAAAAAATAAATTCCTTTGAGTTGACGGAAAAAAAAACCAACAGAAAAACAATCATGTGATAAAAGTCACACAGTGTCTGGCAAAGCCCTAACGGTGCAGAATGCACCAAAAATATTGACACTGATCCAGGAAACACGTACATACACAGCACAGCCTCTTTTAACCGCATAATAGTGTTGTGCATTCACTGTGTGCATAAAACACACACGGCATAACTCGTCTTGTGTGATTCTCTATATGGCACCGGTCCAATCCAAATGTAGAGCTTCAGTAAATCCAAATGTCCAAAAGTTTAGCAAACATACAGTCACATTATCAATGTCAGGGTGTGTGTGAGGCTTTTCACATTTGATATCAACACTGGTCCTGACTGCAATCACAAGTGGGCAGCTTTATGCCCGTCAGTCCACACCAGGCATTAACATGCACCTCGACATGCGCCTTGACATACATCTCGAGTAACCATTTGTGTTAAACACTCACATTCAAATAAACTTTATTTATAAAGCTCAAAATCAATCACATTGCCTCTGTGGGTTTTAAAATCTGTATAGTGAAAGACAACCTCTGTCCTTAAACCCTCGATTCGAGTGAGGAAAAACTTGCCATATTGAGAAATAAAACCTTTAACAGGGTTTTAACATTAAAAACCCAAACTGATAAAATGTATTTATTAGACAAATAAATAAATAAATATCTTCATGTATAACATCTGCCGAATTAATCAGAAGGGCCAGATAGTTGAGAATTTGTTGTAGTTCATGTCCTAACTCAACATCTCACAAAATGTAGCAATTTTTTTCAGGGAGTCTGGGAATTTCTCCATGGGCATCAAAGAGTTTGCCTATATTGGTTACCGTTTACTGTATTTGTGAAATTTGATATGTATGCAAAGTATTGCCTTCTTTCATAAATGTAGTTAAAATTATATAATGAGTTCAAAAACAAAAACAACTGCTAAATGTTGGCAGGAAGACGCACTTAGACAGACGCACTGTCTGTTTCAGACATAGAAACAGACAGGCTGGAGCAGTGGTGCCATGACAACATTGTCACTTTTTACAAGGAAAAACACAACTTAATGTATTACATTTAATGCAGAATTCACAGGAAGGCATAACTAGTTTTGAATTTGTTGTAGCAAAAGTTCTGCAAAGTTTGTTAAGTTTCTTTCCACTCAGTAACTCTTATAATCACATGATTTGTCAGGGAGTTTAGGGATATTGCGGTTGCTAATTCAATGGTTAGTTGAAAGCAGTTGAAGCACTGGGAGAGCCCAAATATGTATTTTGCATTACAGTGACAGCCTGTAACCCAGTCTGCCTGTTGTTGTGACTTCTTGTTTCACAGAGGACTTCAGCAGAGTAGGTGGTCTTTCAATGTGGCCCCTAGCCCATGTGCGTACACACTGCTGAAAGAATTTGGTCACATGCAGGCCGGACCACCTCTGAGTTATCACATCTCAAACACACCCTCAATGAGTCTCGGTGATGTTTACACCTGTACCTATCCACTTGGGATGGGATCACTCGAGGATGTTGATACCAAATGCCTCTGTGCGTTTCTGGCTGATGTCAAGGTTACGGACATGATAATAAGGCAGACTAAAAGATAGATGAGAGAAATTGAGGCAGCATACATAGAAACTACAAGACAGTGCAAAGACTGGAAGAGAATGGCATGGAAAAAGGAAACAAGGGGACAGGTAAAGAGAGATTTAAGAAGCATAAATTGAAAGTCAAGAGATTTTAGCTGTGAAAGTGGATTTGAAATAAATTGATAGACAGACAGCTGGGAGAAATGCAGGCAGGTAAAGGTAAAGTAAGGTTTATAAATTATTAAAGATATACAATAGGTAAGAACAAGATAACCGGATTAATTTACAAAAGCATAGGACAGTAACCAGGACTTTAAAGAGAGACAGCAGATCGATTAGAAAAGCAAGATGCAGAATGGGGGTGAATTCAGAGAGGGTGAGACGAGAGCAGAGACAGGCGAAGACAGAGAGAACGACAGTCAGCGAGTGACAGGGCTGTCATGTGAGGATGAAAGAATGCTGCTTACACATGGGCTGTCAGCTGAGGCTATTATTATTGGAGATAAGAGCCCCAGAACAAACCGGTCAGGGTCAGACAGGAACACACAGCAGCGTTATGAAAATATTAGGCAGGTTATTCAAAATTGAAAAGGGGGAAAAAAAAAAGTGGTGACCGTGAGTCAGTGCTTCATGGAAAAAATCAGCTGACAGGTGAAGTATGGGAGAGGCTGTATACCCAAGACTGTCAGTCAAAGGACATAATTGATATGTTTAGCAGCCCTTATCAGGGTGTGTGCAACAATAGCTTTTAGACGCTGGAGCACAACACGTGTTATCGCCGTGTGTCACTGGCTGACATGGGTGTGTTGACAATTAACCAAAGCTGAGACTCATGCACTGACACACATAAAAAGTGTGACTTGTTTGACATACAGTGAGAATTTTAGGGGATATTTGCCTTTAGATCCGCTGTAGAAAAAGGGTGTTGTTTGTAGACTCGACTTTTTGTTTAAGAAACGGCAGAGAAATTAAAATTTTAGATGTTACTGGATAAATCCCATCCTTTACTACTGTCCTTTGTTTCAATAACAAGTAACTGAACATCTAATTCATAAACATAAACATGCCCCTGAACAGGACTCGTTCCCTGCCTTCTACGCTTGATCCCTTGGTCAGACGCTGCTCACTGTGGGGCAGTGAGGTGTCCTGCAGGATAAGCAGGATAAGGTGCAGCTTGTGTCCTCTGAACGCCATTAATCAGTCACATGACTTCTGTTGCATGTCACGCCTCTGGGACTGCTAGTTACCATCTCTCTGCTCGTCTTTGCTCAGGCTGTTTCAAGATTTTAAAACCTTTTAAATGCTACCAGGGATCACACTGAACAAAGAAGAAACACCATTACCTGTGACTGCAAAGAAAAAGCTTAAGAAATATGGAGGGTAAGAAAAAGGATATAGGAAAGAAGCTGGGCAGACCACATTCTGCAATATATTTATATACATTTAATAAGTAATCCTTTAATATTTCAGACGTTGAAACAGCACATCTCCTCTACTACGTCAGTTGACCTCTGATTACAACAAAACCTGGAACATTTTAATTCCCATCAATAAAACTAAGGATGGGCTTCCAAATGGCAACACACACAGTACAAACATGTGACTCACTGTGATAGGGGTTTCCTCCGTGCCTCTCTTTTTGGCATTGGAGTCGAAGAGGACATTTCTGCCACGCCTCTCGCAGTCCTGGTAGACTATCAGCCTGATCTGACTGGGATCCAGCTGGGGGATAGGCCAGCTAGATGGAAGAAAGAATGGAACAGATGAGAGCAGAATCAAAAGAGGTGAAGACAGACAAAGTTGAGAGATAACATAATGCACTTATAGGTAGAAATAGACTGATAGAGAAGCAGAGATCAGTGAGACTGAGATAATGGAAAACGTGAAGAAACATTTCACATCATCTTCAAACATCTTTTAAGCATTTCAGAAAATTTGCACATTAGAGACAATGAGGTCATGCTCCCGTAACAAAACACTTCCAAAACAATCTGGTGCAGCAGAGTACTGAATGAAGCAGCGGAGCAACAATAAAACTTGGTTCACTGTAATATACCAATTCTAAGAATAAACCTTATAAATTATGAATCTGATAACTGAGCACTAACAAAATTAATTTCTCCGTCTAAATAAAACAGAATTTTAAAAACAAACCTTGAGACTTGAACAATTTAATTTGAACATTTCTTCTGCCATTTTCAGACATTACTAACATGTCTACATAACGAAGGAAACAAGGGTTATATATTTAATGAGCGCTATGATTTGTTAGTTTCTAAGTCAAAACACTTTGCACATCGGAATAAAAAGCTGTGTGCATGGTGCTGTCAGTGACCCTTGGCATATCAAGTAACTGTTGCTCTTTCTTAATGCAGCTCCTGTCGTGTTTCTATGCAGTGTAATATATTTTGTTTTTTTTAATCTAAGTAAAGACAAATGTCTGCTTTTTTGTATGCAAAAGGTAGACAAGTTTTTTCTGTTCTATTCTAAAACTCAACTACTTGAGATTTGAGACGTCTCAAGAATAGTAAAGAATATGAATACTACACCCATTTGGCCTTGCACTCTAACACTACTGGACTAAAAATTGACAGTTTAAAAAGAGGACCATGGATCAAGCATTTGTCTACCTTCTCAAGACATCACATTACCCAAAATGCAACTCAATCACAAGCTCAGTTAAAGATTGAGATGTGAGAAGTCGGTCTACAAAAAGGTAGAAATTATGTACTAGTGAGCTCATCCTTCCCAGTGGTCACTGCAGAGCCAAGATACGCCATTCCATAACTACCATTCATCCATCTCATACCTCAACCAGTAGGGAGCAACAAAGATAAGCCAAGACAGCCTACTATCCACCCACCACTACACTTCACTGTGCATCCAGACAACAAGCAGCTACTCAAGAAATATACACCACTGTTATATTGTTTGCAGCTCCTCCCTGGTGTACTTTCATACAGTTACACATGTGACACCCAGGTTATACCAGTCTGCAGCTCCACTATTGAGTTGACTGACTAATAATATTTTGCTCAAGGCAATGAGCCTAATTCTACATGAAATTGTAGAGTGAAGAGCCCCTTCATTTCCTGATCTGTTGAATTGTGTCACTGTCTCTTTCATCAGCCTCTTACAATGAGACACAGTTTTCTGTTTTTCTTAAATTTCAACCGTTATTGTTATAACACAGGAGAGATTTCTGTATGTGTGTTCTTTTTCTTACTATTCTCACTATTTTAAAATGGGCAGGGTTCAGTTGGAAAAAGGTGATGTCGTGTATTTGTCTCCAATTACAGTTAAGCATACATGATGACAGTTGATGGATTGTTTGCTTGTGTTGCAGGCCTACAATGTGGTTTTATCACAGTCCTCATGAAGCCGATTAGCCAAGCTCAAATTTAGTAATAACAAAGGAAGTTTAACCTAAATTGTTGTTTTATTTGTTTTACCATTCTTAGTTATTAAGATCCAAATGTAATACCTAATAAAAACAACAACAAAAAAAAACAATCAACTAAGCATGTCTTAAATAATAAAGGCTGTGTTAGTCAACAATCAAATCTGGTGCTGTTCAAGTTACTACAAAGACTGATCTTAAAGCAACTCAAGATAAGTAGCTGAAAATTAATGGATGTTTATCACCATCTTGGGGATTTAGGGTAGTAGATTTTAAACTGTTACAGACTCTAGCACTGGTGCATTTCTTCTGACGGGAAACACTGTCCAACAGTTAAGTAATAGTTAAGCTGTTTTCACTGGCAGCCCTGCTCTATGGCTGTTGCTAGGTAACACTTGGGTTCATTCAGCTCATCTTGTTAATGCTGGTCATCTGAGGTAATATTGTCAAGGATGTTGTTACATATATGCATTTCACTGTGGGTACAAGCAGGACTTCCCGGGGTGCTCTGGTAGTCACCCCTTCCTCTAGGGAAACTGTGTCCCTGGGATGATTGAGTGGGGCTATAAAGATGACAGGGGATTGGACCAACAGTCGAGGATTTCTGTCTGATCTGACGGATAGATGGGTCAGACAGATGCACACAGAGCTGGACCTAATTATAGCCTTTTATTGGGGAGCAGGGAGCGTCCCTAAACACAAGTGTTTATAGTAAATGGGTTGGTGGGGAGGGGTGGAAAAAGAACAGTTAAGTCCGTTTCACTTGCCACCAAAATAACAAACACATTCAAAAGCGGCATTCAAATTGTTGGTCAGTGAGACGGGGCAGGGAATACCTTTGTGTCAGGATATGGTTCTGCGTGTGTCTGTGTGTACATTCCCATGCATGTCAGCTACTGTTTACTAAACACTGGTGTCAAAGTAAGACCAGCATTCTTGGAGGTGAAAAAGTTCAGTCTAGAGAGGGAGCAGGTGGAGGGAGTCACGTGCTGCAACCTGCTGCACTGTTAAGTTGTTAAACCAACGTCGTTCGTTAGATGGAGCCTTGAGAGGCAACGACACAAGAATTATTTTTGGGCCAACATTGATTGTACAATAAGCTGGAAACATTTCCAGGATTCAATCCCATCGCTTACTTGTTTCTACTTGCTAGAAGCGTTGCCAAACGATATGGACCAGAACCGCCATCTGAATTTGAATTAGACTTTGTGGGTATTCAATACAAGGAGCCACATTTCAGTCAATGCACGCATGCTGAAGCACAGTTGCATCTGCCACCCCCCAGCATGTGACTGTCTTGTATGTATGTAAACTTTGGGTCCTGTCTTATGTTCTCTTGTTGCTTCAACTTTATTGGCACTTTTAAGATGTAACCTCACCAAAAAAAAACTAATTTACAATTATTTTGTCCTTGCAATGGTTTGAGACGACTTTCAGATACATTTCAAAACCTAGTTTTAGGCAAAACGTATTGAGCCAACCTTTGCCACCAACCACTTCCTGAAGTGGCTGCACAGTCTGGGCTAATGTACTGCCATTACATATAAACATGAAGCACAAGAAATGTAATACTACTATTGACGAGTGGCTTTTGGCATCACAAAACCTATTGGAAGAAGAGGTGTTAGGGTTGCCTCGAAACTGCAGGATAACACCACCTCCATTATGTCTGTTGGGGGATTCAGCAGACAGACACCTCTGTCTCTCTCACACACACACACATTCAGAAAAGCTTGTAACACCAACACCATCTGTTCATGAGGCTCCAATAGGCCCTCCTGGACTTGGAATAAGCATTACTGACCTTTTAGGCATGTAACAAGTTCTCACAAACTAACTAAAAACATGTATCATTTGTTGACACTGCTGGAGTCCTTCCTTGCAGATTCTTTATGCAGAGTTCAAAGGGTTATTATTAGTATTCTAGCCACAGGTTGTTAGGAAGGTATTCTGATATTTTTCTCAGGGGACAGCATTAAGTTGTACACTCTAATATGCCAAAACTTGGGGGTTTTACATTAACTTGGAAGAGGTGTGTAAGCTTGATGGTGTGAAAGTGACAACCAGGCAGTACTGGCCCATAATTCAATAAAACATCACTAACCAGACTGACTTTCATTGTATACTCCTTTAAGAATACAGAGATGTGTCAGCGATTGATGGAATCGCTCAACATACCACGCATGAGCTGAACACGATTAAGATACTTCTTCTGCTCGGTTGTTCAGACCAGTGGTTAATGTAAGTAAATGCTGATCACTTTCCAGATAGAAAAAAATATATCCTCAGCTTTCTTCTCCTGGCTTCTGTCCAAGCAGGAGACCCAACCTCTTACCCAGTCTGAGGGCTAAATGGTTGACGTAATGCCTTCCTTGCTTACATAATGAGCTCAAATTGCATTGTATGTGCTGGGTTAATGTTCAGCTCATAGACTTGTGTGTAAGATTACACATCAGGCGGTCATCTTAGTATGTCACATGCCTCCTTGAAATTGGACAACTGGATTTTATGAGTGGTATCTTTATTAATTTGACCGGTGGTTACTTAATGTGTTCAGCTTATTTCCATCATTGTATGTCTTGGTTGATACGACTAGATCTTGGAGTTTTTTGCAACCAGCACCGACTGATTTAGCCTTTGTAATCCAATATTTACTGTTATAAAACAACTGTGCATTAACAAATTTAACATTGCTCAAAAGGTAAATAATCCTGTTCATGTTCTGGCCAAATATGGGTGCAACAATTGCAAAAATAAGATGGTGTGTTGTTTTCAGATCTGCCCGGAGGAGATCTGCATAATTTGACACCAAGTTCACTGCTCCCTTTGTTTTAAACATAACAGAGAGAAAACTGAGTGAAAACAGAGTGAGGAAGAAGGGATAAAAACAGCACATAGAGCAAGAAAAACGGCTAAACCGACAGAGCTGTTTGATCAGCAACAACAAACAGAGTGAAATATCTTTCCTAAAGTAAGGAATAGACAAAGAGCAGAGATCCAGATGGGATTCAAAACAAGAGCTGGAGGGAAACAACAGACAAAAAACAAAAGCTGAAAGCAGCAGAAGAAAATAAGAATGAGAAAATGCAGCTAACATTGAACATCGATGGAGGAAAAACAGAATTAAGCCTAGATGGAAAACAGAAAACAGAAACAGAGACATAGAAAACAGAAATGCTATTTGACAGAAAGAGGAGAGCAAAGGAGGAAGTATCACATCAGTGAGCTTGTGACAGTCACAGTGTTGACAGAAGAGAGAGTCATTCATAAAAGCAGCACATGACTTCATGACTGTTACATACTTGTACTGCTTTGACCTCAATTGTCTGAACCAAAAATGACTCAAAGATACTCACACACACACATACATTTATTAATTTGCTTGTACAACCTGTTGATCTTATAAGAAAAGCCCTTTCAAAAATGTTATTTAAGCTACATTTCCAAAAGTAGGTTTAAAGTGTTTCTGAAATGACTACTGAAATCCTTAACAAAAGTTATCAATCAGAGATTATTAAAACATGAACTCTTTGAACTACAACTCCACCCAAAACACACAGATAGCAAACAGTTGTTTCTTATTCAATAAGAAAAAGAGAAGGCGTGGTTCACCACAAACCCATTATTCTTCATTATACATTGGCCCCAAACAGCAAAATCAATCTTTATCATCACCACAGCACCTGACGCGAAAAACTATAGCCGTGCTTCGTCAAATTACAAGTGCTGTCCAGCTGGAAATAGCCACAGGTTGCCAACACTTAGTTAGAAAACAAGGCTGAAAACAAACAACACAAACATTGTTTTCAAACCTCCACTGACCAACACTACCATGCCCACTTGGATGCATGCAAGCCTGGTTAAATATTACCGACTCCTACCTGGGCATCATTGCGAGTCTGCCAGTCTTTCCCCAGCCCTCTCCCTCTCTATTCCTCTCTCTTCTCTCCTCTCCTCTCTCAGCCAAAGCAGGGTCTAAGAATAGCGGTGAACTAAATTCACACAACAACATGAGACTGTCAGGTGATCGCAGGAGCACTGTGTGAGCTGGACAGTACAGAGGCAGCAACAGCAGCGAGCCCGGGCTGCTGACTGCCAGAGCGAGCTGTGATAAGAGAGTGACAGTGGGGATTTGTTTGAGTGTCGTTTCTAATTCCCACTCTTTTTGTTCCTCTCTCCTTTTTGCTCCCTTTCCCGTTCTCTCCATCTTTCCTTCTTCAATACATTTGAAAACACACATGCGGAAATGTTCTCTTAACAAAAGAAGTCTTTGAAGGAAGGGAAGGGAAACAAATAGCTAAAAAGAAACCAGACTCTTGTAAGTAAAAGCTTCCCAGATGTTTATAACGCTTTAATTCTTCTTTTTAAAATAATGGATGGTGGTAAGTTTGGTGAAGCCAGACGCAAAGTAAAAGTTAGCAGCAGGAAGAACTGACACTTTTGCCATCACTGATCTGCCACAAGTTCCTGAACTCGGACTGCGGTTAAGGTTGAAAGTTTTGCGCTACATCATCTGAATTTTATGGAAGCTAGAAAAAAAACCAACTGGAGTTGAAAGTTATACAAAAAAGTCATTTCAGACCAAAATAGAAATGTGGCATTTTTCACTTCTTTTCCTGTATTAAGCAATGATACTAACAAGACAGGCTGGTTGCAAATGTTTTTCTCTCCAGTAACCTATAATCTCGAGTCGAGACACATGTATGCATTTATGAATGGGCAATCTGGCCGAAAAATGATAATCATCCATTTAATTGCAATCATGATCAAAGATCCCAACTGTATTCTATAGCCACACTTGAAAGAGCATATGGAATTCTCCATTTCACCATTAAATATCATCAAACACAAGATCCTTATCTGCCATGTTCCTCGCCATAACTTACATTGAATTGTTTACAATACATTTCCCAAGGAAGAGCCACTATCAGCAAATTTAACTCGTTGGCTACATCACTCTGTTAGTTTGATCAATTCGTCAATGACATTATATGAAGTTTGAAAAAACAGAAGTAAGAGAACATTAAATACAGCGATCTTTATTATTTGTCTGAAAAGCAGATTGTGGACGCCTTCCTGATCTAAAATTACATCATATAAATTTGTGTCTCAGAGTTATTTGAACATACAAATCATATTAATTTAATATGTTTAGATATAATTAATCACCTCATCGGAAAACCTGGGAATAAACAGCTTTTAAAAAAATCAAGATATCAATATTTTAACATCTACTTATATTAATAAGTTGCCAAATGTAGCTCATTTAAACTGTTGGTGCAGTTATATATTTTCCCTTCATTTGATTTATTTCCCTGGAAAGCATGTGCATATTCATGTATCCATACAGACACAAATGACGATTTATGTTTGGGGTGATGGAAAGAATAAACTGAGGAGAAATAACAGAAATAATCTGACAGTGATACAAAGTCTGCAACAGTGCGGCAAGGTATTTGCAGCTGCTCCTGGCCAATGTGTATACCGCTAAAGGTTACAACAAGAATGAAATCAAGTTTCTTCGACTGCAGTGAGTTTGACATCAGCCAACTTACTGACCTCAAAGAGCCCTTACGCTTCTCCACTGCCACTGCAACATCTGTGCATGGTGTGTGTGTGTGTGTGTGTTAGTGTTTGTCAGAGACAGGGAGACGGTTACATAAATATCCCCTCGGTCCAAGCTGTGTGACGTTCTTCCGGCTGTGTGTGACTGTGAGGTCCAGCAGCTTGTCCTCTGGCCACGACACAATATTGTTGAAGACATTTTTTTTTTTTACCATTTCTGCTACAGACAACAGACAACAGCAATGTAAATAAATTTTGACTGTACACCAGTTATATAAATGACTGCATTAAAAAAAGTAAGAAACCTGTCATCTGGCAACCTCACTGACCTACTTTTGTGCGTTATCTGCATCGTGACATTTAACTTGTAAAGTCGTGTGCCAGCTTAAGGTGGTTAGTATCTTACAGCTAGCCCTGGTGCTGTCAACCACTGCAGGTGGTTTGACTCTGATAGGTTATACAATATAGATATTAAACAGGTATTCGCATAAAGGGGGAACATATGGCAGAGGTCCGAAATAAAAGCAAAAACCACTGAGTGTGAAACCTGCATGTGTGAAATCTAAAACCCTGACCAAGAACAATCTAGATTAAGCAATGCTAGTTTCTGATAAGGGCAGCCAGCTCTGTTGGTGATAACTGCTGAGTTGACTTGTCACGAGAACAGAGCAAAGCAATACTGCCAAACTGATATCTCAACACTTGCAAGTGTGTTCTTAGTTAAAATCAGTTCCTGCACTTGCACAAACTGCATGATGTATCACAAGAGTCCTTGCACTCTTAACTGCAAGCTGTAGCTCTTTCATGCTACTTTCCCACGATGGAAGTGCATTACTACAACAGATATGCATCACTGGTGTGACACAGAAGAACGGTAATCACATCCATCTTTCAGATACCTCTAGTCTCATAGGGGCACATTTTGCACACATTTTTCATGACAGTGCTTCCCGAATTCAGCTTCCTTGTCAAATCTGAAACATCCCACCTTCCAGACTGCGGTACTTGTGTGATGTCACATGGGCTCATAATCAACCCCTAATAGAGGCCACACTCATTTGCGGCTTGAGAGGCCAAGTCATGATTTCTATAGGGTGAAACGCAATACAGCATGTACGAGACAGTGTAATAGGGCAGGGCTGCCCAAAGTCAGTCTCACAAGTCGAAGTTGACCAACCATCAGATTCAATTTGGCACTGGGTGAGAGAACTGTAGGTTGCCATCAGAGGAAAAGTAGGAAACTGTGGTGACTATAGTGGTGTGCTAATGAACAACTCCTGATATCAACAATGATGTTGTTGTCCATCACAATGTTTTATTTTGAACACTGTCATATGCCAATTCGGTATCGCCCAACCCTAGTTCTTACCCCTTTTCACACCAACACAAGAGTTCCACTTCCTTGATCAACCCATTGTTTTTGCTCTGACCGAATTCTTTTAAAACAGCAACTCCCTCGAGGCACTGGCCCTTGTGACCTGAAAGCACCTGACTACCTGCATACCTGCTGGTATCTCTGCTGGTTACGTTGCATTCAGGACTTCAGCATTCCAGCAATCACATGATTCTGAGTATGAGAAGATGCTGCAATGCCCGAAGGCTACTGCACTCACAGCTACAGCAGAGTCAAACATGAAATGGAGTACTGAGAGGACTCATATAGCCAGAGGCTGATATCAGCTGGAATCAAGCTGTAGATTTTTAGAAACAAAAGGAGCCCAAGATGTATACAACCAAAACAAACCTAGAGATGCTGGTACATAAAAAAGAAACAGAGAGTGCTTGTTTTTAAAAATACCCAAAAGTTACATAAACGCTATATAAAGAAAATCAAATCTGCAGAGTAACTTTTATCACTATATTTTTGTGGGTCTTCCTTTAGGGAGAAATGTGTTTGCTGTTTTTTTCCTGCATAGTATCCTTAACAAGTCCTAAAAACAAGCTATACTTACATATTATGTGTTTGCCCTAACACTGTGTGTCTTAACTAATGACCGTGTGTACACTATGGCTCAGTCCTGTGTCACCACTTCTTCTGAATAAGCAGCACATGACAGAAACGGAGTGATGAGAGTATGACTGTGTCTCACAAACAATCACATGAACATAACATCAAGCTGAACTGTAGTGAGTGACAGATATGTTGAAATCAAGGTGTGGTCTGTTTGCTTTCAAGGTGAAAAGCAGATTTGCGGTAATGTGACAAGTATTACACATGAAGATTTTGAACTTTTCTTTCCTCTTTGCACCATTTAGTAATCAAAAGTGACAGAAAGAGTCACATGATAGACATGATTAATTGCTTAGCCTTAGAGCAAACTGATTATACTGTCAGTCAGCACATCCTGCCTCTCTGTCAAACCACCTCCCCCATCTTCCTCATTTCACTCTTTCTCCCTCTTTCTCATCTAGAGGCTGAAAGTAGGCTAATTAGACAATGTGACTTTTTGGTTTGACTTTCAGGATCCCAGCAGACGAACTAATCATGCTGCTTGTTATCTGTGGACGTTCAATTCCACGTCACTTTGTCTGCTGCCATGTGCTGATAAGAGTGATTTACTAAACAAGGTTGCATGCAAGAAGTTTGTAACTTTTAACGAGCAGGCCATGTTCTTTCTGATGAAAGTTGTCCTTACCATGTAAGTTGTCCTTGCCATATTCAACATATTTTTAAATGGGTAATCCTAGTGAAAACAAATACATGGGCCGGTATATAAATGCTGGGGCAAAAGATGGGATCAAATTAGGACTACTGTATACTCTGGAATGAATCCATCACATGCAGAGTAACTTGGCCTGCAGAGCATAGTATGTTTAGCACTGCATTTTTACACTTCTTGTGAGGTCCTCCTGTCCTTGTATCATGTATCAGGATTAGCTGTGAAACTGATGATCAACCGCAAACACTTGATGATTATTGTGATTCTGAGAATTGTGAAACAAATTCGAGGAACGAGGAAAAAAACATGACAATACAAATTTGTCATGTGATGGTATGCTCATTTGTCAGTTTACTGTAATTTAAAAAGGCCTATCAACTAGGACTGCGCAATATATCAACATATTGATCTTGTGATATGAGCTGTATTTTCTGGTGTGTTTATCTGGTTTTAAAGGCTGCACTGCAGTAAAGTATAGAGTAAAATGTTTTCTAAACTTAACAGACTGTTCTACCACCGGTCTTTATCCTCATTACATCCACATTACTGATGATTATTTATCAAAAATATTATTTTAAAGGCCATTTCGCCGTGCCTCTCTCACAACAACAATCAACCAACAACCCGAGAGGAGTTCAATAGCATGTGTTACATGGTCAGCACCTGGAATTAACTGATGTCCTCCCAAAGTAAGAGGACACACTGGCCTAAATAGATGTTAAGCCGACATAGTAGCACTCACCAGAATGCTCCTGGGTGTGTGTGCAACTTTTAAGTAAAACTATATCTTTACCATGACTACCCTGCAGTTCTTAGAAGCCGGAGTGTGGCCACTTAAAATAGCTATGATAGGAACCTGATGACAGCCGCTGTCTTTACAGAACCCTGGCAGGACTTCTGGGCATGCACGTACACACACACACACACACAAAGAAAAATCACCCTTGTAATACAAAGCTATATGTACATGAATCCATTGCGCTGACATGCTTTAAAATGCACAAGAAGCAAAAATATCTCACTAGTGTGAGGCCATCAGGCACACAAACGCCACTTAGACAACTCATAGCTTTATGCCAGCGACTGAGAATGCAGCCATGTGATCGTCCCACAAACTTGACAGCCTGAGATTGATGAAAGCCTCACATGACACACCGAGTTATGAAAGTACACAGTGGAGGAAGGACGCCATGCCAGTCAGGAACCTGAGAAACTACTTCTCCTGTAAACTGCCAAGGAAAGAGTATCACTATAAATACATCTAATGTGGTGTATAATTTTGTTGTGCGAGATGCAACATCATGCATTTTCATATCAGGAGGAGATATGTTCCAACCATGGGTGAGCTGCATACCCATTTAATATGACCTACTTGCCCACAAGGTGTATCAATATCACCTTATTTGTACAAAACATCAGAAAAATTACTACTTAGACATCACTTTTCTCCCTTTTAAAAACATCGGATTTGGGTTTTGAGGCCTTCCAAAGTGAGCCTGTAAAAACAAGAAGTCTTCCCGCACCCTTCCCATCCTTTCTCTTGCTCACACACCCTCCTTTTCATATTGCAGCACAAGCACAGCTATATTGAGTTGTATGGCCCAGGTCAAGAGGGAAGTTTCCTCAGCAGGCGGCACTGGCAGGGGACAGCCAGGACAAGCAGTCTGGCCGTGGGTGGGGAGGACAAAGCTATTGGCTGACGATCAGGCCTCTGACTGGCTGCAGGATGAGCCAGGAGCTCTCAGTGTAATGTACAGTATGCTGTCCCTTGTCAGGTGCTGCAGCCCGGGGAACAGGAGAGGCTTTTTGGGCTTTCCTCCCAGGGTCAGCCAACCTGTTGCACTCTGTGGTATTCTGGACAACACAGTGATGTGCTCTGACAGAGATTGAGATTTACAGAGCTTTGGGTGACGCATTATGCAGACCAACAACCTTTTAGAATTTTCTTTTTATTCATCAACTACAAGACCATTTAAAAGTGCAATATAGAATAAAGCCGAAACCTTATGGCTGAAGCCTGTTCTGATAAAACCACAAACAAACATACCCAAACTCCAGTCAAGTATGCGAGTGCCTTTTAGAGACAATCAACCAGTGTCGAGTGGATGTCTTGTCTTTAAAGTCTTACTTGAAAGGTTTGTAACACTGTACCCAGCCAGCTTGATTTGTAATATCTGTCCTTCACATTAGTAGTCCTGAGTGTAATCAGATACAAGGCACATTGGTCAACTGCAGTTATTGAAACACTGATTCTTAGTGGAGGATCATCATCATCACATTCCAAATCTGTCAGACGTCTCCAGTCATACCTTATCCTCTCCTCTGTCCATCCTCTGAAGTTTGCCTGCTCATTTCCTGAATACCCAAACTCTTCTCTCTGTTTTGTATTAATCTAACATCACCCATCAAAAAGGGCCTTCATAGAAATTTGTATTCCATTTCTACTTTTACACATTTTAGCAGATGTTTTAAAACAAACCCTCTCATTCACCAATTTTCTCTCACCCAGAACCCCAGACAACTTAAATGATTTATTCTAACCCATCTATTCCTACTTCCAGCCAAGTTTCCTCTCCATCCATCTCTCCTTCTCCTTGCCTTTGTCTTCTCACAGTTCTGCCCTCTCCAGAGCAATTCATGCCTGATGAATGGGGAGCTCATGCCAGAGGTATGAAGAGCACAGCTGACCACAGAGTTAACAGAAATGCCTGCTGTCTGCCTGTTTGCTCTAGGATTTAAGCCAGTCAGCCAAACCCCCACACACACAAACACACATCATTTATATCACTGTGCGCAGGGCACCTTTATAGCCATGGGGAACGTGCGTTGGCACAGACATGGACCAAAGTTCAAGTAGCACCACAAGGAGGTGAGCTTTCTGGTCCACTGGTAAATATATCCACCATGGGTGATGAGCCTAGAGAAACATTTTCCTATGCAAGTGCATCTAAAACTAAAAAGGGCACTTTCTCCTTGGTGGCAGACCTGACCCTGACCCAGAATGTGTGTAGGAACATACACAGGAAAACTGCACATCAACTGAGGGAGTATAGAATATCCTACCAAGTCAGGTTCAATTTTGCCCTAGTACTAATGCCACTTATAGTAACATTACATGTGATGCTTTATTTACCTTTTGAACAAAAGTTTAGAAAAATCTTCACATAATCTACATTCATTACATTTACTCCATTATAAAACAAGCAGCACCATCTGCTACTGTCATGATGAAGTCATGATGATGTAATAGTTGTCTCTGCAGCACGCCGGTACTTTATTATAATGCTGTGTTATCATACATTTTTACTTTTTTAGTTAAATTGCAGCACTCTGTTTTCTAAATGTTAAATGTCTGTCTGCCTTAATGGGTGTAAGAATTGTGCAACCAGTGTATTGTTAAGTAGCATAAGTAGGCATGCACGAAAGAGACTTTTATCAGCCAATACAGAGCAGCAGTTTATAACCTGTAGTTTGTGCACACTTGGACGTAAGGAAAAAAAATAAATTATAAAATTACACTACTCAAAATGATTTCTGTGACATATCTGAGTTTTTATTTTGTGTTTTGTGAGTATTTCTGGCTCCCAAAAATAATGTGGCACATTTCATTTGACTTTTATCGCATATCCATGCACATACATTGATGCACCGATACCTCATATCCCTAACTAATTTTGAGTAGTGTACAATCAGATCATGCTATGTTGCATATGCGTCACTGGTGTAAACTTGATATTTACTGTGGTATTTATGTAGTTAACATCAGTGCTATGTTCAATACTAAATCAGGACTTAATATATGTTGTTTGTACAAGGCATCACTGCTGTAAACAAGAGATATGATGGTATTCAAACATCTTTTTGTAGATTTGTAGGTCAGGGCATCTCTGTAGCACTACTGTGTTCTATCATACATTTTAACTTTATCAAAAATTGTTGTATGTTTTTTATGTATGTACACTGTAAATCATTTCTATCCGTCTGCCTCAATGGGTGTAAGACATGTGCAACCAGTGCATTGTATGTACTACAATATGGGATGCACGATATGGACTTTTATCAGCCAATAAAATTATTATAAATTTGAGTATAATCAGATAATACTATGTTGCATATTCAGCACTGGTGTAAAGTAGAACGCCAGTGCCATGTTTGTACAAGGCATCACTGGGGCATACAAGACATGATGGTATTTAAACATCCCTATTTGCGGCTCTGAAAACAGCCGATTTTAGGTCAATTTTAAACACTGTGCATCCCTAGACTATAGCCTATCTACGGGGGCTGAAGCCTGGTTTGTCTTGGATCTGTCTGTCATCAGTGAACAACTGAAGTGATCGCATGTGCTCCACCACAGAGCACACTGTGTCCTCATCTGCTGTCTGACGGCTGTGGCGATGAGTACTGTGTCGTCGCATGAAGCCAGCGGTAACGTAATAAGTTATATTGGTGGTATAGACAAAAAAGACACCGACTGTACTGTCACGACTGCCCTGTTGTTTTCTTCCTACCACGCAGGCTTTGCTGCTGTTACCACAGAAACACAAAGGGGGACACGAGGAAGACAAAGGAGAAAGCAGGACACAACTTCTCAACGATTATACCGATAAACCACTCCAGGTGGAA
The DNA here is from genome assembly GCA_039737535.1 of Lagodon rhomboides. Lineage (NCBI taxonomy): Eukaryota > Metazoa > Chordata > Actinopteri > Spariformes > Sparidae > Lagodon > Lagodon rhomboides. The sequence continues at coordinate 26,339,674 of CM077795.1, forward strand.
AGAAAGCGTTTATTCTCAACTTATTATCAGTCGTTATCGACAGCAGACGAGCTGTATGTAATACTTGTGTGAACGAGCAAAAAAGTGCTGTCTTGGCTGATGAGGCGAGCCGAGTCCCAACGGGAGACAGCGCGTGCAGCAGCCGCGCTATCGTCTGGCAGCTAGCATTAGCATGTTAGCTAACCTCACCAACAAGCAAAAAACACGTATCCCACGTCTCTCCGCGCTTTGCTATACCAGTTTCAAATAGACAAAAACTACACAGCCGTGACTTCTCAAGTGCAAGAATACACAGCAAAACTCTGCCACGTTCCCAGAGGCCGCAGAGAAAGTCACAGCATACACACGTAGAGCGTTACACACAAACCAGACACACACACACACTCAACAGAGAGCAGCTACCTGAAAGCTGGGTCCTCTTTGCTGCACCTCGGGGGCGGCGACGAAAACGCATTTCTCTTGTTGAAAAGTTTCTGGAAGAGAGTCGGAGGCATTTTGTACCAAAATAAAGTCGGTACAGAAGGTCTCTCTTCTTTTCAAATCCAAGAGCAAATCTTGTTCCTTGTAACTGTCTCCATGGGTGTCACAGTCATATGACAGGCATTAGTCACGGGAGCTGCTTGGTAACTCACTACATTTTTCTGATTGGCTGACCGGCTGCTGCTGCTACTACAAAATACCTGATTGGCTGGTATTTTTGGCCCGGTACCACGTGGTCAGTGGATTCGCCGTGTTGATGTTTTGTCGCGAATCGTGGCAGCATGAAATGTATTCACTGAAATCATACAAGTGCGACTGCTGGGCTGCTTTAAGGACACGGTCAAAGATCACTGGAAGACTCACATGAGAAAAGAGTCAAGTGCAAACAGCCAGAATACGCAAAACAAACACAGAGGGACACCCAACAACAATTGTTTATTTATGTATTTATTGTACATTTATTTATTTTGGACGTTTCTTCAAACAAAATGTGTCATTTTTTACAGAAAGACAAGACAGAATCACAGTTAAAGAAACCACAGAGTAACACCTAAACTAACTTACATTTTCAACACCACAATTAAGCATTTAAATCAGTCTCTTATTAAATAAAAACACAAAGAAAGAAAAACAAACAACACATATTTCACATATAAAATGGATAAAGAAAATGACGGAAAAGAAAAGACAAGATGGCTATTTGAAAAAATACAGGTCTGACATCTGGTGGTCACTTGGCACCAGACACTTGTTAGATAACATTTATGCAAATTGACAAAAGGAAGTCCACTGCAGTTCTTAAAGTGTGTGAAAATAGTACACTGAGAAGTGCTTTTTCATTGAAAATGTTTTTGAAGGGACCAATTACGTGGCAAAGAACAGGCATCACAGTTTTTACAGTAGGCCATGAAATAATAAGGGCCTGGTTGAGAAGTAATTCAAGTTTAAAGGTCACTGTTTTTGCAGACAAACATGGCAGGGTGTGGCATCCTTTTGAATTATTGTCTTCTAATAACACTTACACATTTCCTTTTACATTTTTAATATTTAGATACTCATACACTAATAACACTTGTCTTACAGGAAATCTCATGCGCGGACCTCTTTAATCTAGATTTCGTGAAAAGGCCCAAATCTTTTGATACAATATTTTGGCTTCAGATGTCACAGGATGTTCTTAGCAGCTGTGAGAGGAAATGACGAAAAACTTTTGAGTTTGACACACCTTTCTCTCATACTCCGAAAGAACGCATCCCTGTCCCTGTCGTCGCTGAAATCAAAGAACTCAGCGTTCTTCAGATTACTTTTAAAAGGACTTTTCAGTTGTAACGCCCCTTCCTTGTGGTTGATCCCACCTGCTCTGGATGCGTCTGCGTCAGGCTTCATCTGCTCTGCTTGGCTGGGTGTTTGGTCAGGCTCACCGGTGTTGTGAATGGTTAATTTTGTGGCTGGGATGTGTTTTGCTACTAATGTCTCGGCGACTATTGGGCTTTTGAACCAAACCCTTTTCTTGCACAGAATGGGTCTTCTGTTGGTGAGCTGGGGAGCAAAAATACCTCTTACTTTTGATTTAAACCAAAATAAATTGTACACATCATATTGTATAGTAGATGAAATATAAAGCTTTCTTACTTTTGGTGTGGTTTTACACTTGAAGGCTTTGTCTTCAGAATGAGCAATAAAAACACAAAATTACTGATTATGATTTGTGCAATAAAACTGCATGAAAAAAAAACATATCTTATAGTTACAGATGATTCACATTAAGATTACTGTTTGGTTCATTATGAGATTATACAGTTTAATTAAGATAAATATCTAAATGACTGAGTCTTCACCTGATTTAAATGAGTCCGTAAGCGTTTTGGTCTCAGCTTCAGGTCCTCTGTGTTCAAAGATAGAAGACAGTGATTGAATTGGTTCTGGTCATATAGATGTTGAGCATGTTTTGTCTCCTCTGAGGGTCCCTGCTGCATGTTAAGTAACTTTCTTCCAAGAAATTCAACTGACAAACTCACCTGATCTCACGGTCGTTCTCAGCAAGAATAGTAGAGGCATCTGCGAACAGAGGTTTGGATCTTATCAGATAATTGCTGACACTCAGACATCAAGTTTTATCATACACAGATTTTCTGTTCTAATAAATATGACAATGAGTTTTTTAAAATTGGATTTAAATCATTTTGAAAGGTCAAAGCATCACAAAAGTCACTCAAAATAAGCTTTAAATGAAGTACGCTTTCTGATTCTTATTAGATTATTTTATAATACATATTTCACTATAAGATACATGCGGTATGAAAACTGATGGTTATCATACTGTTTACAGTTTCTTATTCATGGTATTGAAATCTTACATATTAGAGTTATTAAAATTAAAATATATATTTCAATTCTCTATCAAGTTTACTGTTGGTCAGGAGATATTATTGAAGAAAAAATATAATACAGCATTTTTTCAACCAAAAAAACCCCTGGTAAACTCACTAATAATAACAATGATACTGTGAACCCATGATATATTTTTTTAGATGGTTGTTGTACTGTGTAAATCTCATACCCTTACCAAATGCAATTGAAGGTTTTAAGTTGTATTAAAAAGACAATTCTAATCAATATTTTAAAATATTGATTAGAATTGTCTTTTTAATACAATTTCATCAGACACACAGTTTGATTGTTTTTTTGTTTTTTTAACAAGACATGTGTAGGACTTTCTCACACCATTACCAATAATTGTAGAGAGGTTGGGGGGATGATACATGTGGATGCTCTCAGCATGGCTCAGATCCAGCAAGGTGGAGTTTTTTATGTGAAGATGGAGACCCAACGCCTCCTCCTCAAAGGGAAAAGTCAATGTTTCCACTACGAAGAGAAAGAGGAGATACAAATTGAATCGAATAACAGTATACTGTGGTTGTGGTTTTTACAAAAAGTGCGCACACAAACCATAGGTCTCCTTCCTGAAGATCTCTGGGGAAGACAGACTGCTGGAGGCTGAAGAGGCAGAGGAATCTTCCTCATCATCATCATCAGAGCTGAAAGCTGTGTCTGACTCCGTGCTGGAAGACGTCAGAGTCGACGCAGAGTTTCGCTCTTCTTCTTTAACTCGCCTTTCACCTCCTTTAAAAGCCTCTGCATCAGGAGTCATCTGAACGGCTTGGTGTCCTGCTGGTGACACCCGGTGGCCACATTTCTTATTAGCCGGTGCGGCAGGCGAGACGGCCTTGCCTCTGGGGTTCTCGGTAAATGCAGGGCTGCTCAAGCGTGGCACAGATTTGCAGTGGACAGGCTCGATGTTCATCTGGAAAGGATAAGCGTTGAATATGAGGAAGAAGAGAGTAAGAAAAAGTTTGAGAAACCGCAGCAAACTACTTGAAATACAAATCCCAGTAAGACGAGATCGACAAGTACTAAGAAAGTGATGTGGCTGAACTGAGTGTTCGTTACTGTTGTAGCTATATTATGGCTACTTTCCCCTCATACTTTGCCCTTTATTCATCATTCCCATAGAGGAAAACTGGTGTGTGCATGTCAATATTATTAATATGACAAGAATAGATATCATAGTTGTTATCCATACTTATGAATATCTTTTCAGAATACCCACCAACACTGGGTTGGTTGATCTGACAGTCAGGACACTGATCTCCTCCACCTCAGGTACTACTGGAAGTGCCTTATAATGTTTCCTGGGCAGACGTCTCCTGCACTCTGTAAGGTTTTCAACCATAAATTTAATTTCACTCATTCACTCATCGACTCATCCCTGTGCTGGTGGAAAGTCAGTGAAGTTTTGCTGTCCACAAAACATTTCTGGAGCTTAAAAAAAAATAAAATACAACGGCAAAAAAAGCCACCTGCTGAGTTTGTGGAATGATTTCACACTTTTGGCTGTTTTTATCGGCTAGAATTTCACTGATGATCTCAGAATATCAGTCAAGTTCATGCCCCCAGTTAAAAAGGGATACACGGTACCTAAAGCCTTTAGCTTAGCAGCTACAGTGAAGCTTTGGCTTTTAAAAAAGTGTAAATAATGTCTTCTTGAGTCAGTGGGGGATCGTGAGCTTCCAGAGACTTGGACTACAACAAATAAGTTGCATCGAGCCATTTTTAGGTTAATTTCTGTTTTGTTTTTTTTTAACATCATTTTAAAACAAGTCCCCATCCACTTAAGTTGTTTAGGAGGAGACTGCAACACTGTTTTGACATGAAGCTCAAGATAATGTCTTGTAGTCTACGAAACGCTACCTGACTTTCAGTCTGCATGAAGGCAAGCAGATAACAACCGAGTTTTTCATTTTTAGGTGAACTTTTCCTTTAATATTTGTGAGCTAAATCCAACCTAAAGCACTGCCTTATCTATGATGAGGTCAATGTAAACAGATCTGAAGAGAAACATTAAGTGAATGCTGAGAAAAAGCTGTATTTTAAAGAGAGGCTCAAACTAATGAGGTGCACTTCAGGGTCTAGCCCCCTTTAATGAAGACACACCTCACTCAATGAATGCTAAAGCTGATGTGTGTTTGTTGCTTACTGTCATTTCTGCTCAGTTTTGTTTTCAAGGGAGTATCTTGTTTTTTAGGTGGTAATCCACTTTCACGTCTGACACACTTCAGTCGACCCATTTCCGAATTAAACTGCAGGCAAGCCACAAAAACAAAAACAGACGCTATCACAAGAAGAACTATTAGAGCAACTGTCCCATTAAACTAAATGTGTGATATAATTTGGTAAAAACGGAGAAATAAACGGTTAAAATAAGACCGGATGCTAAAAAAAAGAGCACACTTTTCCTGTCCTTTCTCCGTGCGCTGCTTAGCAACCGAGCACACCTGCAGTCAATCCACCAATCAGCGGCTGATACGATACGTTTTGTTTTATTGCGAAAGTCCACAGCGGAGGACTTTCAAAATAAACCACCAGCATCACATAAGCCTTGCTGCTCCTGGAGTTTTGACAGCGTTTAACATAATAGACTGTATATATGAAGAGCGCCGACTGCCCTCTAGTGGTCACAGCGAGCAATTACAACAATAAAAAGTTCAAATTAAATGTTTTTTTTTTTAAAAGATTAAAAATAGCCTACAACTCAAAATCACATACAATACAAATGAAAACACTTATATCAGATCTTAAATACATATATTCATAACATATGTATTAACTTTCTGGTCTGCATTGCTGCAGTGCTGGAAAGTAAATAAGTACATTTACTTCAGTAGCTACTGCAGCCGTGGTTACTAATTTGATGTACTTTGCTTGAGCATTCACAATGAATGCTTTTTAATTCCTCTACCTCACTAAATTACTCTACACTAAATCTATTTCTCAGCTTGAATTTCTTTTCAGATTAAAATGTTAAATAGATACATATGACACACTCCTAAAATAGATTACTTTGTTAAAGAATAAACTAGTGGTTTCTGACTTGTTTGTCATGTGACCCTAAACAAAAAAATGTGGTTGGGGCCTGCTTTCAGGTTTTATATGTCCACATGATGTTTGCACGTCCACTGAAGAATAACTTCAAATTTATACTTCTCAGATGGTTTTTCTTTAAGATAAATGTTTGAAGCCTAAAGAGTTAAATTTTTTTTTTTTTTTGACACAAAAGCAAGAATAGAGAACTGTGCGAGACTCAAAAATATATTTGCCTTTGAAACTTTACTTTTCTTCTTTTAAGCCCCATCTATCATCTCATGGTCAGATTTCTCTTGTCCCCCTTTTACATCCAGGTTGGGAACCAATAGACCAAACCACCTAACTGTATATAAAGTAGTTAAAACGAGCTCGATGGGTGTAAATCACAACACAGTATCACATCAAATATTTGGAAACTAATGCAATATTTGCTGATATCACAAAGTCTGCAACAGTATGATTTTGATTCAATTCAGAGGCCTGTGATCAATATCATCTGTGTGTTTAACACAATCGGTTACGGAAGCAACTGCCAGGCCTTTCTTTTCTGTTTGTGGCCATAAAAGAAAAATCTCTCCAAAATCTAAAGTATTCCCACACTGCTGATTTATTCCTGAGAGGGGAATAAAAACCCTCGTGATCTCTTGACCTCTCCCCTTGCCATTGTCTGCCTGACTCTAGCACTGTTTGAATGTCTACAAAGGAGGTGCACTTGGACAGAGTAGGTGACACAGATGTGTCGGGGGAATTTCAAAATAAAGGCGCAATTTGAAGATGATGATATTGATTGATGTTTTCACTTTGCATTGATCGCGTTGGATTGTTGATCACTGAATAGATATATCAATTTGGATTGATGTATCATTGTAAAATAATTAGTTCCACCCAAAATGTTATTTTAAAATAAAAGAGTATTTTTTACTATTGATACTTAAACTTCATATAGTTATTACCTCTGTACTTTTACTTTTAACCAAGTATTTTTACATTAAATTATTGGTACTTTTACTTAAAGGAGACATATTAAGCGCCTTTTCAGGTTCATAATTAATGTAATGCTCAAAAAACCACATCGCTTTACTCATACTGACCAGCGCTATACTGTATTCCCCCTCTGTCTGGAATGCTCTGTTGTAGCCCCTGTCCCCTCCTGAGGTACCCAGTCCCCTCTGATTAGTGAGCTCACACACACCAGAGCCGGCACTGCGACCAACAACAGAGCAGTTGTGCTAAATCAGTTCATACATACCAAACTAGCCACTTAGCATAAATTACACCAGTGTTTGACTGAGTGATTTAGTGTGACCTCACAAAGTCACAGAATTGAAAGTGAGACTATGGACGAGGCATTTCAGGAGCAGTGTCTTCTGTGGGAGAGAAGAGCTTCTGTTGGTGCAGACTTTGACCTTCTAAACATCTTTTAAGGATCTTCTCTTTACACACACAAGAACATATATGACACACTGAAGGAAAGGAAATGTGTAATAGGTCTCCTTAAAACAAGTACTCTTTCAGAAAGCAGTCCAACTCTCAAGATAGAGATAGTGCTTCACGTGAGACCTTTCAGAATAAAACTCGTAACAGGATTTAACACACCATGAAAAAAAGAACAAGACACCAGATTAAAATCATTCCAGAATATCTTTTATTTCATTGCCCGTGTCCTATTCCCCACCCTCCCGCGTCCCTATTGCTGCACTCAATCATTACAAGGATATGGTGCTGATTCCATTTTACAGCAGAATAGATAAATAAATAAGTACAATTCATCTCACTACACGCAAAAAGAGAGAAAGAAATCCATTCAAACCATTGATTTTAATAAATATGCTTACATCTAGCTGTCCTCATTTATGTACATCCACATTGTTTATGCTTTGGGACGGTAATCAACTTAAAAAGCCTATACAGTACTTCTATGTGTAACCCTTCAAAAAAAGTGTTTCTTTTGTTTAAAAGTTGACGGTTGTTCTATTTTCCTTCAGTGAGTGGAACTCATCAGCTTCGTCTACGTTACAAAGCCTTGCACTAGCAGCAGTGGCTGTGGGCAGCTGCATACATCCTGCTATTAATGGCCGCAAAGACTACTCGTCTTTTTCAAGTCAAATGCTAATGGTCCCAGCATTCCAGGGCAAACTGCATGCATTGCCCCGAGCCCTGGTTTTGCATTATTTCTCTTTTTTTTTTGTCTTTTACCTGACATACTCTTTGTGCTAAGACAGATGTAAAGGAAATTGTGATTGAACCAGCTTCAGAGTGCAAACCTTGATGACTTTTACAGTGAGCCAGTCAGTCCTTTGTATAAACAAAGAGCATGCATGCTAAAATGCTGACCACAGCCGTATCCAGATGACTTAATGAGTGAGTGAATAATTGACAGGAACTGTGATTTGGATGCAGCCCAAACATTCAGATACTCCACATGGAACAGTGTGGATCGTGATCATTTGTAAGGCAGGAGTGGTTACTCTCCTGACCGCCTTATCTTAGTTTGGACCTCAAACAGGAGGATGTGTTCATGGTCTAATTACATGATGTTTAATCCTTGTTGTGTCAGATCAGCTTGTTCAAATGAAAATCTACTATTTTCCCACTGTGGATGAAGTTGATTTCTATCCGACGAGGTGCACAGAACTAGACGTCTCCTTGAGCTACACTACACACAAAGACATCATACTTGCTGTCGTACAATTTTAGGTTGTGTTTGGCTGGTGGGTTTAAAGTCATGGAGGAGAGAAGATTTTTTAAAAAAAAGGTAATTAAAAATGGATTGCTCGCTAAAAAGTGCTGATGACTTTGTGGAGCTGGGGACAGAGCATTTTACGGTTTGTTAGGGTGGCTAGCAGGTAACAATGCACAGAAGATTTAATACGTCTAAATTCAAACAAATCAAACGAAGAAACAGTATGAAATTCAATATAATGACATTATTGTTATGTGTATTTCCCTTTTCTACGTGCATTTACTGTGTCATAATTCAATTAAAAACATTTTAAAATGATCTAGCTATTAGTATTTCATTGTTTTTCATTGTGACATGAATTTCCTAATGCTAAAACGAATCACATCACACAAAACAAAGTGTCGTGTGTTGTGTTTCAGTGTTATTCAGCAGAGATCAACCTAAGCACAGTCGGTTACATTAGATAGAACCTACTTTTTTTTTTTTGTCAGAACAAAAGTGTCAGTAAAAGTTGGACACCTTTCAAATATTGTAAAAATTCGCCGCCTGTTGAATTCATTGGCAAACTCCAAACAAATAGAGGGCAGCATATCACCAAATTAGCCGCTAACTGCTGCAGTTAACCGGACAGCTAGCGGTCATGCTAGCTTGGAGCACCGAGGGAATGTTGGTGTCGTTTGCTATTAGACTATCAATTCTTTGACGAGGTACCGATCGGCTAGGGGCTAGCTGGTTAGCATGCTAACTTCAACAGGTATCCCTGCAACACAATACAAAGACATTTTTGATAAAACGTCACAGCTGTTAATAATTTTAAAATGTTTGAAACTAAAATGTTCACATATTGCACCTTTAAGCCTGTCTGTGTTTACTGTCAGCTAACACAAGCTGTCGACTGTCAACACTTACGGAGAGCTGGGCAAAGAAGATCCTTCAGTATCCTCTCAGCAGTGCTAAGCTCCACCCACAGCCCCGCCCCCAAACACTGTGATTGGACGGTTGATTGTTTTAATCTTGGTATTGATAATTTCTTTCTATTTCCAAAAAGAAAAAGCTCCTTTGCATGGCCTCAGGAAAATGAATAACAGTGCTTGATATTTAGTATTGGCTGGTCCGTGATGCCCTCTGCTCACTGAAAGGCACCACTTTGTTTCTAAGTATGATTCATTTGTTTAGTATTTAAAAAAAAAAAATGTGTTATTTTTTTTTTTTAACATTTTTGTGAATCAATAAATGAAAACATTAAAAGGAAATACGCATAACATTACATGTGTATTCTATTTAACTTTATTTTTTTTTTGGATTGTTTCTTTATTTAGGCATTTTAAATCTTCCATAGCAGGACCAGATTTGGCTTGCTTTCCCAAAGCATGTTAAGCCCTAAGGTGTCACATCTTTGTCCCACTGCAGGTCAATGATCAAAACAGGTCTTAGTGTTAAGATGCTTGAAGGAAAATGAGGTCTGCCAGCCTTCACATGGTGATGCTGCTGTAGAGCTGGTCGATCTTCGCCTTGAAGAACTCCTTCAGCTCGGGTCTCTTGGCCTTTAGCGTCGGCGTCAGGAGGCCGTTTTCAATGGAAAACATCTCGTTGTGGATGTAGATGTTCTTCACCTTGAGAAGGAAAGTGGAGAAGAATAGAAATGTTGTTGAATGACAGCAAGGTTCTTGAGAGTCTCCCCAAAGTTATTGGGCCGAGATAAGCCAATTCATTTTTCTTCCAAAACTTTGCTTGTTAAAGGGAGAAAGTCTACGTCCAGCACCTCTCTTTTATTTAATATATTGAGACAATGAAGATACAAGATGTTTACAGTTTAGCAGTTTAATGAAAGTTTATTAACTGTTAATTGTCATTTTTTTTGCGAGTAGCTCAACTTAGGCAATTACTGCATTACTCACGGACCCAAATAAGACTTTTCAAGATAATCAAACAGACCTTTTTTGAGGCATGGCTGTCAAATATATGGTCCTACTATAGCTTTAAGAGTAAGGTTATCTTAGACATTTTTTAAAGATAATAACAAAAGGCAGACTAAATATTGACTGTTTTGGCCTCAAATTGAGTCGAAGGCAACATGCAAACTGCTTATTTTTTTCTTTTTGTGGTGCAGGGAATAAAAGCCCACCAAAATATCATTCCAGCACAAACTATTCACCTCTAGATTGATGATTAATAAAAAAAACAAAACTTTTTTGATAAATCTAAAAAGAAAAGTGTATATGTGAATTTACTCACTTTTATACTAAAATAATCTTTTTTCCTGGCTTTTGTTTTTACCTCAAACCTCAAACATATACAGTAGCTGTACTTACCTGCTCAAAGGAGTGGAGGCCACTGGCCTTGCCCAGACGCACCAAGTCTTCAAGGATTGCCTTCTTTAATTCCTGTTGACAAAAGAATGAAGTTAACTCCAGTAGAATCCTCTCAGTATTTTCAGCAGCGTTTTGAAACATTTCTGTTGTGCAACCCACCGTGTTTTTACAGAGGTCCTTGTAGGTGCCTAACATGCCTTTTTTCTTGGCCCACTCAGGCATGACTTCAGGGTCGGGAACCACAATTCCCACCAAACAGGACTGGGCAGAGCAAGCACGGACATAAGAGGACAAATGTCAAAAGATTGGGTGATAATTCTGGTTAAAATTGAGCACCAGAAAGTGTTGTATGTGTGTTAACATTCTTACCTGCAGGCTGTCTCCATGAACATAGAGCTGAGCCACCGGCTGGCTCCTGATGTAGATGTTCTCGATCTTCTCAGGGGAGATGTACTCGCCTTGTGCCAGCTTGAAGATGTGCTTCTTCCTGTCAATGATCTTCAGTGTGCCGTTCTGCAGGAGAGGAGAGGTACAACAAAAGACGACACGGGGGGAACTAATTAAAGCCAGTGCTGCAGGACACAAAATACCTAATCATCATGGAGTCTGGTGTGAGCTGCATGTACGTACAGGCAACCATTTGCCGATGTCTCCGGTATGAAGCCAGCCGTCTGAGTCCAGCGTCTCGGCCGTCCTCTCTGGGTCTTTGAGGTAGCCCTTAAACACGTTTGGTCCCTTCACACAAACCTGGATGGGAGATTAGAAAAGTCCATTTTATAAAAAGTGTGTGTTCTTCTTTGATGCGACACCTTTATTCTCTAGAAGCTGTGGCATGAACTCTTATGTTTAAATATGTGATATTAGGGAATTTTGGTGAGAAATGCACTTATCCACAAAGCCAAATTCAAAATCCCTGTTTCCTTTTGTTGACATATTAGAGCCAAAGGTTTTTTACAGAGATAATTAAATTGGTGTCTGTTGATAAATGTGTTATGTGTAAATGTTTTGCCATGTTTCTTTAAATAAAATGTTACGAAAAATCAGGTTATGAATGACATATGTACAAACTCCTTTGTAATAACCTTCAGTTTGGTGTATGAAGAGGAGATTTCTGGTTCAGAAAATGAGAGAAATTTGCCTCATTATTGAATATTCCATACATTTTTAAACAGAAAATGGTGAAAAGGATACATTTTTAACTGATAGGTATCACCATGAAGCTTCCTCAGTTGATTGCTTACATAAAGACAGTTGTTGTTCTAATATTTTATGTTTAAATATGTACAGTAGATGAGTCTGTCTAACAAAATATGCACTAATATACATAATTTTCCAGGAAAAAAATCTAAAATAAAATAAAGACCTTAAAATAAAATAAAGACCTTAAAGTCAAGTGACTTGACTGTCTCAAAATGCAGCGTTATTACATCTTAAATGAATTTAAAGTTCTCTGACAGGTGCAGATATTGTGATGAATACACACATACAAACACTCACACCCCTACATGTGCAGTGTTTGCTGCTTACCTCTCCCTCTCCCTTTGAGGCGAAGTAGTTCTTCTCCGGAACGTCCACCAGTTTGATGAGGTTACATGGCAGCGGGGCCCCGACGTGACCTGATTTAAGGGTCAGGAAAAACAGAAAACAAAAAGTCAACAAAATAACCTTCACACTTGAACCTTAACCGCCCGATTCTCTCCCCACATGGCAGCCTTTGTCGCTGCTAAATGGATTTCTACAGATGACAACGTTTCACATCATATAAAACCAAATATCTGAGGGGGAGGTAGACTTGATGTTTAAATCTTGAAGAGAATAAGGAGGAAAGATCAGTGGATATTATATCTAATAACAATACAAACATCATACCAGAGTTGAGCAGCAGGGGGCGATGTCACACTATAGTTTGATGCTGTCCTTATCTGACAGTCTTTTATTTCCTGCCCCTGCTGCAAGTGGCACAACAGGCTGCGGCACATACCATGGGTTTATCCGTGCTGTAATGCGATAATAGAACATGTATCCTGACATTTCTTTGTTTGTGTTTGCTTCACACATCTTTAACACAGTTTGTGGAATAAGAAGATAACGTGAAAAAAGAATTCATTCAAGGGTCAAGGGTCAAATTCAAAGCAACAAACTGCATTTACTCCTGTTTTTAATGTAACTTTGTAGCATCTTAGCTGTTCAAAGTGTTGACTCATGTTTTTATATTCATTTATTGTCATTTTTTATTGTATTTGTGTGACACATTTTTTTTGTATCTGTAAGACACACTCAGCAAAAAAGCGAATGCACCTGTGTTTTGGGCCAAAAGTGTCAGCTCTTTTGTGTTTATGCTGGGTAATCAAGTTTCATTCATGTCAATAAACAGGGAAGCATCTTTGAAAGTGAATCTGTTGTGATACTGTGAATCTGACCTCTCTCTGTCACATTATACGGCCTTTAGCCACTCGGCAAGGGAAACTCCAGGAAAAACTTGCATTTCCTTCATCGCATACAAATACTGATACCACGATCAGAAATGCTCCAATTCTGCCTAAGAGGCTGAAAAAAAAATGGTACCGGTGCGTCTATAATATCCGTAAGAATTTATATATATACACACACACTACACTTCATAATCACTGTCAATATGTGTCACATCCTGCAGATTACAGCTCCCATTATGTGTGCTTGTGTTAAAACAGCCCAAAAGCAGATGTCCTGGAGCATTGGTATGATTGGTGCTCAGTAATACTACATTTCATTTTGAATTATTATCCTTCGAAAGACATATTTGTTTGTGGACACATTCAATTTTGTTGATTTATTTTGGTTCAATCAGACACATTTTGTTTTAAGTCTATGTAAGTTCATTGAGTCCGCTTGGAAAACAACCAGTAATGCAGAGAGGTTGACACATGAACGCACCGCATGAGAAGGTAAACGGGGGCAGCGATGGCAGCCAGTCGTCTGTTTTACCTGTCTGTTGATGTTGGCAATCTGCTAAGCAGGCATTACGAGTGTGAATAATGTGGCTTAGCTGCTCTTTGTTCTCTATCTGTCGGATCCGTCTCCTGTTTTTCTTCCTCTGCTGTTTACTCCTCACTCTCACCCTGATTTTTTTTTTTTTTTTTTTACGATCTATAGCTGTCTGAGCACCTGTGTCTTTATCTGAGCGGCTTCAGCGACGATCTCTAACTTTGACCTCGATTAAACAGTAGCAAAGGAGCCTTTTTATATCTTTAAGCCGTGACTCAACCATGTCACTTTGAGACCTTTGAATGGAGCCTCTGGCTGAGTAAACAAGTTCAGGGAGTCGGGCAGAGATAAGGAAACGTTTCCCTGATCTGGGCCTGTTGCATAAACGCCGCCGAAGCTCACCTGGGGTCCAGTCTCCAGGTGTGGTGAAGGTGCAGCCAGCCGTGCACTCCGTCTGGCCGTACGCCTCGTACACCTAGACACGGACACAGAGGAGTTCAGTACACCCACAAACTGTATTTGTGTGTATGTAGGGTAAAGGTTCGGGTTAGGTGGTGTGTGCGCGTCTGACCTGGCATCCCAGAGCGGCTCTGAGGAATCCCAGGACACTGGGCGAGGTAGGAGCTGCTCCTGTTATAATCATCCTCAGCCGTCCTCCCAGGCTGGCCTGATAGAGAGGAAACACATTATGAAGACAGAGGCGCCTTTATTATCTGCACAATCCAGGAATTTAGCGCTGTTTATCTTGGGCTTTGGGAAAGGGCATGGAAATTGTTTTTTTCTTCACTCCGAGCAATGTGGTCCAACACAAACACACATTTTTCTGCCAAAAGTCTTAGACTGTTTTGTTATTTCACATGAGAGTTCTCCTTGGTTTTAAGAGGGTGAGATTTGGTTGGATTAATGTGATGTCACACACTTCTGAGCACCAATGAGGATTTAACAACATTTGAATAGGAATCTGATGACAGTTGGTTCGGTTGGTTGGCTGCTATCAATGAAATCTAAACAAACCACACACACCCACTTCTGGTGAAAGAGTTAGCTGTTTTTTTTGTATGAAACTCAAATACAGTACCTTAGAATTGTTTATAAAATAATAATAGTACATTTCACCTCTCTGCCACCTTTTCTTTCTCATTTTTTACTTATTATTTACTCATTTATTTATGGATTGTTTAATTTTTTCTGACTATTTTAATCCATTTTTACTTATTTTCCCTTTAGTCCCCCAACACACCTTCACACACAGGAACCACACACACAGACTGCCACAGAATGTCTCCAACGTACAGTGTGCCAATGTCCCAGTACTTTTTTCCAGTTTTTTCCCCCTCTTTGTATTTAATCTTTGTTTAGTCTCCCATGCAGTGCACGGCCTGTCATGCTTCCTAATATGCCTCGTTGTGTCTTGTCTTGTCTCACTTGTTATGTCGTGCTTCACTAAATAAACGTGGCTTTTTTGGTCAATAACATCTAATATTATAGAGGGATCCTTTGTTTCAGTCGTAGGCACATCCAGTTCAGGGTGAGGAGACACCATTTACCTGAATCTTGCTGAAGAAGATTTTGTCCCAGATGCTGTCACTGCGAATGATCCCGCTGCTGACTTCAGCGCCTTTTCTCTTGGCAGCGAAGTTGAGCAGCCAGCGCTTCAGTGGGCTGTTGGCCTGGCTGAAGATCTGCAGAGAGACAAAGTACACTCTCTTTTTTTTTTTTGGATTGGTACCAGTGCCTTCTTGTTCCAACTGTTAGAAACATGTAAGTTTACTTATGTTCACTGTCCAGAAAACTTCTGGAAGCAGGTAACCCCACTTTACAGTAAGTGCATGGAAACAACTCTGTGTCCTATCATGTATCAAGTCTCTCTTTCTTGGATTTCTGAGGAACTCAGAGTGGGGATGTATTAATCATAGCTAATAAAACAATACTGCAGCCCATGAGTCATGATGGTAGCGGAAACCAATTTCACTTGATTTCCAAACCGCAAATCCCTGTCAGAGTAGGCGTCTGTTTCCCAAACAGAGCCACACATTCATGTATTTAACCCTAACTAAACAAGCTGAATCGCTGTATCAGCAGCAGAACAAGTTAACTGATTATTTTAAAGCCTTTTTTTTTCTTTTTCCCATCTCACCTTGTCGTACATGCGGTTGAGCAGTCGAGGCACCACGGGGAAAATGGTCGGCCGCAGGGCCTTCATGTCATCTGGGAGGAGGCGGATGTCGCCCTGATAGAACCCGATCCGTCCTCCGTGGCAGTACACCACAGACTGCAGAGACGGGCACACAAATAATGAAACACATTAGTGATCCAATATCTTTTACAGACACAATCCCAGCACTGACAGGGGTTAAACCACTTGAGGTTTTTTAGATAAAACTCTTACGACAGATATTCATTGACGTAAACTTGGCTCACGGAGCACTTTTTCCAACAACAGTTATTCATTCTATTTATATATTTCATCTTTACAAAATTCTGTATTTGAAGAACACTGACGGGAGGAGACATGTCACCATTAGACAGATTACTGGCACACTTGGACGCACTTGTTGGGTATACATGTGGTTTACACCAGTTTATCTGTCCTTCTCATCGTACAGTACTTGACGTAGAAGATTAGAGTTCTTGTTCTGACACTTTCAAATCCTGTGTCAGTAAACACGGAGAGGAAGCTCACTCGGCATGAGTGATGTTTATTCACTTTTACATTTATCAGGAAATGCCCCATTACTGGTTGTCGGCTATGTTTGTCATGGATAAGAGCCTATGCACATTATGTTTTATCAACTGCTCATACACAAGTATGAGTACAAGTACAACATGTATACATTCTCTATTACAAGTGAAAGTCCTGCATTCAAAACCCTACTGCAGCAAAAGTAAAGATCTCCTATCGGCACAATGTGCTTGTACAGATGAAGTCGTTCATTGTGGATTTCAAAATAGACTCTGAACTGAACTCAGTGTCCCAGAATTCCCCATTCTTCACACCTTGTTGCAAAATTCAGCTTTGAGCTACTATTGGTCAGAGTGACAGACCCCCCTCTGACCAGATAGTCAAAACTCCAGCGCCTTCCTTATTCTGTCTCTTTCCATCGCCCTCCACTCCTTCAACTTCTTATCCTCAAGGGCTCCTCTCCTGTCCTCAACTGGGCTTAGATAGCATAGCATAGCACGGCTAAGCACAGGACTTTAACTCTGGTTGATGTAATGCACATGGGTCCAATTTATGTGTTTGTTCACTGTTTGGGTGTTAATGTGATCTCACGTCAGGTTATTGGTTATAGGGTTTCTGCATGCAAATAACCATCTCCTCTGACCTGGCATCACGTCCACACACACACACACACACACACACACACACACACACACACACACACACACACACACACACACACACACACACACCTGTATATAGTACGTGTAAGTTAGATTGTGTGCTTTCATCTTTGTGTTGAATAAAGACTTTTGAACCTTCGTGCTGTCTATTTAATATTGTACAAGAGTGAATGTTACCAACCTCTACACTGTCAAGAACTCCAAAATCCTTCAACCATTACTAACTGTTGTGGTCATTTTGGTTGTAGTTATTAGGTTAATTACTAATCAGAGTTACAAACAGTTTAGTACCTTTTTATGAGACTGCATTGTTGAGTTGGCTATCTTTTCCCTTCTTCAAGGCTGGTGCTCCGAGGTGATCTAATGTAAATTGGATCATATCATTTATCATAATTAATAATTATCCCTGATAATCATTAACCTAAAACTGCCTTTAAATGCTCCATGAGTACTACATAATTGTGCCTCGTGTGATGTAGCGCACAACACAAGTATCAAAGTAGAAGCATTTGTTCTGCAGGTACTTGCCTCAGTGACTAGTTTAGTGTATATGACGCTGTTATAATGTTATATCGATGCATAAGCAGAAATGTGGGTGATTCAGGAACACATTGGACCCGTTCTGCTCCAGAGTGATGGAATGTAACCAAGTACATTTACTGAAGTACTGTACTGTCCTGTACTGTACTGTAATTTACATCTTATGCTATTTCATACTTGCACTTATATAGTGGAATATAAAAAAGTATAAATTTGTACTTTTTGGTCTCCTTCTTTTTTTTGCTAACTTTAATTATCAGTTACTTTGCTGACTGCATGCTACATCAGAGCCAAAGCACCACTTTTTTATTTAATTAATTTTATCAGCAATCACATAATAAAACACAGACACTTATTGTGTGACACAGCAATGCTTTCATACTGTATCTCGGGTACTTTTCACAACACTGCCCTTCCTATGACTCACAAGATAAATCTGATACTACTCAAAAGTTTTACAGTTATTTCAAAGGGCCCAAACCTTCTTTAACAGTATATATATATTTTTTTATTAAAGTCTTGATCATAACTAGGAGCTCAAGCTGTGAGATATATAGCGGTGTAAAAAGCACAATATTTCCCAGTGGAATGGAACTGTATTCCAGTAAATGTGCATGGTTTCTTTCCATCACTGGTTCCAATGTAAATAAGCAAACGTCTAATCCTGGTGAGTGGTGAAAAACTCATTCAATGTTATGCAACGCGACACTCTACTGTAAATGTCGAGACATGACTTCTGTGAGTGACAGAGGATTAAATCAAGTTAGCAGCTAAAGAAGTGACTCATTTACGGTTAATCATAGTGAAACTTATGAGTTCTATTACTGTATTCTACCTCAGGAATCTGCAGCCCGGGGGGGGGTTGACTCAAACCAGTTATCATTAAATCTAACAGACCAAGACAACTGATGCACGGTTTTTGCAAATTAGCTGCAACTTGTAGACTTGGGGATCCTTTTTTCAAACCGACAAGAGCGAACACAGAAGTGTCTTGACATGAGAACTACCGCACGCTCGGCCGGCCGGCCTGTGTTTGTCTGGTTCCCACGCGCACACAGACACACACATCACCACATGCCCTTTTTAGAGATCATTCGCAGACTGCGACAGGCTGAACATGGCCCGAATATTAACCCAGCACACATCCTTCCTGTTTCTGAAGCCGCCTGAGGACAAAGCACGGTGGAGGTCCGCCCTCCTTTTTTTTTTTTTTTTTCTCTTGGCTATCACCGAGACATCATCAGTGTGGGATACAGAGCGGCGCGCTGATGTGTTTATCTGTTTCTGTGAGACTCTTGAACTTGCTTCTATTGTGTGATCTTATGCAATGCTTTCTGGGGAAGTCAGGTGGTTTCCTGTGTCTGAGTCTCACGCTGCTGCAGGCCAACAAACCCGGCTGGTTCAACCTGATGCCACCCGAGCGACACACACATGTCACATGACACCCACACACTTGCTGTATGTACTAATGATCCACTTAATGACACGATGACGGCTCAGACAGGGTATCAAAAAAGGTCGAGCAGAGTTATTTTAATGGGGCAAAAAAATGCAGTCTCAGCAGTTTTGGTTGTTTAGTGTTTGATGAGTAACTCTATGGCTGATCCCGTTTCAGTCATGAAACGCCACGCCACAGCTTCTCAGTACAAACAACCGTCTGAGGTCTGGAGGGTCACTGCTCTATTTGCTGTCAACATCTGGTCCGAACTTGGATGGAAACTGATAAAACCACCACAGCGGGTGAAAAAGTGAAGCTAAACAGCCGCCCGTACCTGAAGATTTAGAAACATTTTGAGGCCGAAACATTTTGGTTCATGCAATCAGTTCTGCTTGTGAAACATTAAAGCCCCCCGGGCGTCAGGGGACGGACTTTTTTACATTTTTTTGAAAACGCGCTCTCCGTTTGTTCTCAGGAGTTAAACGGCAGCTACTCCACGCTGACCAAGCTACCAACGCACCTGGGTTTGACGATAATGTAAAACAGAAAAAAAGACAAAACAGGAAACATGAGAATGGGTGCCCTGCAGGGTGGTTATTACCAGAGCGTGTTGTTGTTGAGGTTTTGAGAGGTGACTAAAAACAGACTCTGAAATCTGAGGCAACTTTTACTGTTAATGTTCAATCCTTCATTGTCGGGGCATTTCGCAGCCTGCCCTCATCAGGAAAACAACCAGATACAGTGGGACGACTATGACAGCAGCCTGTTATGACCCATATTGACGTATATTGAGGGACGAGGTCAGGGATGTATAGTCGGGTTAAACAAGCACAGGACTTTTCACTCAGGAGACCACTGTTTGTGCCCAGTGACACCAAAACTCAATGATGGCTTCTTTTAACTTACTAATGTAGGGTTGTTAAGCTATATCACGTACGTAAGAGAACATGAATTACTGACATAATGTAGGTGAGTTTGTAACTGAAGTTACAGAAATAGTTATTCTAAGGCTGAAACTTTCTAAAACTCAAAGTGTAGAACGAAGGTTGGAGTCACCGACGGTCGACCAATTCAGTCGTTTAGGTTTGAGGGCGTGTTGGATTTGACAGGTGGCCAAGCAAAGACAAACTGGTACACCCTTTACTGTTAACGTCTTTGTTCGAAGTGGATATGACTACACATATGTGCGTGTGTTCTTGGAGGGCATATCTCTGGGGATCAATTGTACTTGAAAGACGGGAGGGGGGGAAAATCCTCCAGCGTCGTGGCATTTTGTCATTCCTTAGTTAGTCAAGCTTCACTTTCGAATGTGGTCGTGACTGTTCAGTCATTCAGCATCACAGTATTCAGTTACTGCATTTTTTTTTGAAAGTGAGAATAAAGTATCAAAAATGCTGTGACCTTTTGAGTGGCTGCTTTGGCCTTGAAGACACATTTTGTTAAAAAGTGTTACGACTGGATGTCATCAGCAGGCCGTACCGTCCAACCACTGTATGATTATCATCTGATGAAACCTTGACTCTCTATTGCTTCGTTTTTTTTTGTGCTTCCTTGTATCTCGGGGAAACAGCTGTCCTTGTCAGGACAAAAAGACAGGGAAAGTCCTCCAGTGTCGGGACATTTTGTCATGGCTTAGATATTTAATCTTCATTTATGAAATGCAGTGCTGAATGTAGTGTTTTGTGGTGTGGAACAGGCATGTCATCATCAGACTGTCCCATCCAACCAAGGGTCCCTTTAATAATCGGATGCAACCTCACTGTGTGTACGTGCTTTTCTCGTTGTCGTTGCCTGATGTCAAGTATAAGGTTGATGATGAGGGCTGAGGCGAGACTTGGTTACATTTCTGGAGGGGAAAACTGTTGTCATCGACATGCCAACAGGTTTTCTATTGGGAATTTACAGGAAGAAACTTTACAGAGGGAAACTTTCCCCTTGGGAGCAGTAACGCTGGATGAATGGATTCCATTTGGTTTCTGACTCAAACTGAAACTGAAGTGAAGCGGTTTCCCCCCACTGAACAGCAGATGCTTTGTAAGTCTCAGACACTGTGCGGGTTCTCACTCTCAGTCCAAAAACAGCACCAAAACCCTCAGAAATGCTTTTATCTATGCTTTAGTCCAAGGAGGTGAGAGGCACAGCGGAGGAGGAATCTGATTAGTGACCAGCTGCAGGTAAAAGCAGGTCTTACAGTAAATGCTCCTTTGAGTCCCTCCCTTCTTGTCTCCCTTCATCCCACACACTAAATAATCTTAAATTAACGCCCACCCTCCAAACCATCCCGCACACATCCTTCTTCCGCCCACATCGCACTCCTTACAGCTTGAAACTCGTAACTATCACATTCCTGTGGGCAAGTCTCTCGGCCCATTTACCTCGATGAGCCTCTCAAACATGTGAGCCAGTGGCAGGAAGGAGATGAGGCAATCATCCTGGTTGGGGAAAATGACTTTCTGCAGGAAACAGAAGGAGAGAAAGAATCAGATGACCTTCCATCACAGCGACTTCACGAGAAAAGAGCACTAATTAAACGGTCCCGGACAACTAAATGACACCTGAGGGATTGTTACTCACGTCTGTCACTTTGAGGAAGCCTGAGAAATCAGCCACCACGTTCCCATGGGTGAGCATGACTCCCTTTGGGTTTCCTGTGTAAGCAAGACACAAGACACACACACACACACACACACACACACACACAAACGTTACAGAAGTGAGACATCCATCACCTCCCCGAGCATGACACGGTCGACCAAGAGGAGGACAAAAGGATCCTGACATCTTGAGCTTTCTCAAGAGCTTCCTCGGAAGGATTTGAGTTAACAATGGAGCTCTGAAGAAAGAATAAGTGACTGTCAGTGAACAGTTGTTACATAATGTTATAAATGACCAAAGTGAGTTTTCTTTTCTCATTTGGACCCTTTGATGCACACGTAGTGCAGTCTACAAACATGTGCTGGAAATCTGCTGAAAAGGCAACTTTCTAAAAAGATACATAACACACTCAGTCATTTAATATGATTATAATTAAAATGTGGGACTATTTGTCTCTTTTTTTTCAAGATCATCTGCTTCTAAAATCTATAAATGCATAGTTTACTTAACCCTCTGAACCCCACGACACGCTAATGGGTTGGAAGGCGTTTTTTCCGTGAGAGCACTTGGATTAATCGTGTGCAAAGAACACTTTCGTCAGGAAAAGTAACCACATCTGAGCCTAAAATAGTGATTATTCATCCAAATGACTTCATTCTAACCATCTATTAAAATTGATTTATTTGTTTTTGCTTTTTGCTTTTGTTTTTGTTTTTGTTTTTGTTTTTGTTTTTTTGTTTTCCTTTTCTCATTTCTTGTGTCCTTATTTGGTTTGTGTTCCGGGACATGGACAGATGTAACGATCTTAATAAACCGTTTCATCTTCTTTTTTCTGCCTCTATCTTCTGTTGTTGTTTCAAATTTCTTGGAGTCGACTTGATTCTATTTATAACCTTTTCCACTTTTGACTTCTCCATCATTCTCGACGCTGCTGTTTCCACGAAGGCAGTTAAAAAAAAACGAGGCCGCATTGAGAAATAAAGCTGCTAAAAGGAACTCCTGACGGCCCCGTCGAACCAACGATGATTGCGAAACAAAGAAAACTTTGTTTTAGCGCCGTACCACCGGACTACAGAGCAGCTTCCCTCCTCAATTCATATTCAGCACTCTGCCATAAAAACATCATCTTAATTCTATGACTTATCCAAACGGAATAAGTCAGAACGCGACTCTTTTTAAGTATACAAACATAGCCAGTCTTCCTGCTGAATGCTGATGGTCTTGTTTGCGTGTGTACATCATAAAGAAGCATGATTATTAAACTGAGGCTGTTTCAAAACCAGTTAAAAGTTCCTTGTAGGACGGCCATCATTTCAAGCAGAAAATTAGAAATCTGTTATGTCACAATTTCTTTGAGAAAAAACCCTTAATCATTGTCTTTCTCGTCCGTGTGAATTCCGACAACAGGCTAAAATGACCATTTTTGCTCTCAGTTACTGTAACACCATTCGGTCTACACACAGACGTCTGTATGAAGCAATGACTCTTCAAAGAAGCGTTCCTCTTTCCAGACATGTCACCTGATTGCAACTATGAGCAATGTTTAAGGCTCAGAGCTGAGGCGCTGTCGCAACAAAGCCGGAGGGAATTCCTCAGAGGGGACTAAGCATTCAGGGGAAATGCAGAGTTGCGTTCCCGAGAAATGCGGTGATTAGTGAAAATGTCCCTCCCAGAGCCAGGAGGTGGCGGTGTCTTCAGCGGGTGTAGCTATAGCTGCAGCTGCTGCTGTAAACTGACACCAGCCCGTCCTCACACAACCTCGCTTTTAGTTTCCTCGACTGTGGTTTCAGAGGCTGCCGCCGCCGTGGGACGAGACCTCCCGGAAAAAGCAGCAGTGCCTCCTCACTCAAATGAATGTGCTGCCCTCTGGCATTTCAGGGCACGCCAAGGAATCATGATCAGCTCGTTGTAATGTCAACCAGCTGCTGTGAAGAAACCGGAGCCATTTACAATAAATGCTCACCTCACTTCCCTCCTTACAGAAGAGACTTGATCCATTTTCCATAATCTGTCCCTATTTAAATAGACGTTTTTAATCTGCTATTGATTTTTGATTCCTACAAACTAGAGATACTATCGGCCGATGTTGTCCTATCACAAATATATCAGTATTAGCACATGCCTACATGAAAAACTTTTATTTACTGCAAACTCTCATAGTGTTCAGATGTCAAATAATTATCTTTACGAAGGCGTCAAAAAGTGCTTCAAATACGTGCTATTTTCAAGCAGGTGACTGATATCGCAGCAGAGAGTAACTTGATTA
Organism: Lagodon rhomboides; assembly: GCA_039737535.1. NCBI lineage: Eukaryota > Metazoa > Chordata > Actinopteri > Spariformes > Sparidae > Lagodon > Lagodon rhomboides. The sequence continues at coordinate 26,363,721 of CM077795.1, forward strand.
GCGTCCTGGCTTTGACCTCCTCAGATTCTAAATGAAATAATCCAGGTGTTGTGTTAAACAAACAGCTGCTACTGTTTTGGCCTGGAAGGGAATTTTGAATTTTTTGAATTTTAATCGAAGCAGGTACATCTTCTTCAGAATAAGAAAATAAAAAATGTATACAAATTCGAATTTAATTGGTATTTTGAATCAGCTGAGTTCAGAATGACCTCTGCGTCTGCAAATAGATGACCCTGTTTTATAACTTGCAGAGGGATAAACAACGAGGAGAACAAAGACTGAGTCAGATTACTGTTTGACTAGAATTTACGGGCGTAGCATCAGATCAGTGAGCTTTGTAGTGCAGACAATAGCTAGGTGACATTGCTTGGATTGCCGTCAGCGAAGGAAGCCTTAGGTATGGGTTAAGGTGTGGTTGTTTTGTGGCAGATTGTATTAGGGCATGCTGCGGTTGTTCCCTGGCTTGGCATGGTGCAGCGTGGAAAATACTTCGCAATGGGATAATCGTTTTTAGGTGACTAATTTTTAATCTAATTTTGGGTTTCGTCATCCTTGTCTATCATCACTCGCCTTCACTTATTTCCCATGGCATTTTTAGCTTGTTAGCGACATCGCCCATGTTGCTGAATGATTTATGTGTCAATTTCTCAAACCCGAACGCAGTTATTACCTGTGGTTCCACTGGTGAAACAGACAATGGAGAGGTCATCCGGTACCGGTGGCTGTGGAGAAACAATGAAATCCGTCAGAGCTTCAGATTGACATTAAACTTATCATGAGAGGACTCTTACTCATTGCAGCTCTCGTGACAGCAGCCGCCACATGTCACATCACAACAAGGAATGTTGATTATTAATGTGTGTGGGGCTATATTTAATATCAGTGGCATTGTGTCAGTGCGTGGTTTGTTGTCTTCAGGTGTGAGTTGCCAGAGAGTAAACACTAGCTTAGCTGGCTAATAGCCAGAAGGTTGGAGCGGAACTGTCAAGGTTCAGTGCTTTATCAGCCATCGCCAGGACAGTGCAAGCGAACCCGAAAGATTTGTCACGTTACAGATGCTTGTTTTTTTTATTTGGAGAGAGCAGCAAATGTAAAAATTTCTTTGCAATAAAGTTATTTATGAGATATTATCAAAGATTATTACATTTTTAAAAGGTGCACTATGTAAGTTTTGGGGAAGAAAAGATCTGACCTTACAGGACAACGCACAATTTGAACTTGTTTTACTTTGTTCATGTGTGGCGGACCCTGCCGCCTTTCAAGCTTCAAGCGATGTTCTACACAGTGCCCCTTTAAATAGACAGGCACTAAACAAGTTTGGTGACATGTGCTGTTAAACTGAGATCATATTTACACAAAAAGAAATGAGTTCATTTCCTTCAGAAGATTCAAATTCTACAGTTACACTAACAGCTCTGTGAATCTATCCATGCTTTGAGCTAAATGCTAACGTTGAAGTAGAAGGTACAATGTTTACCATGTCTGCGATCCTAATTTTCATCATCCCTGCTAACATTTTTTGGGGTTACCCTTCATGTCCCCATCCTCATATAACCTTACACCACAGATTAATAGAATGCACGAAAATATTTTAAAATGAAATTACTTTTTCTTAGTCCTATATGAATAGCTTGTGCCACAAATACCTTAAAAAATACTAAATGTAACTAAAAGTGTTTAAAAAAATAAACATCTAAAACGTACATCTCAAAAGAGGAAGTTCTCACACCATGTGGAGTCAAATTTGGCAGTGTATTTCTCCTTCTTTGGGCCTGTTTCATCTGTTTTCAGCAACAAAAACGCCCTCTTATCAGGACATTAATGGGAGAAATTACCAATTGGGAGCACAGTGGGAGAAATGGTCAAAAATAGTGTTGGCAGGCGTGATTAGCATGTTAGCATTCTAGCATCAAGCACAGAGTAGAGACTGATTAATGAACGTCTTTACAACATTTCGTGGTAATCCATCAAACAGTTGGGCTCAATGGTGATTGTTGGACCTAATCTAATGGTTGTCAGTGGTGGGCCGACTTACATAGAGAGATTGTCAGAGCTGCTAGCATTCCTAGCATCTTTTCCAATGTACTGTGGAGTTCTGAATAAGTACTTACTATAGGGTTTCTGTGGTGCTCCCTGCCCTGAGCCTGTAAGGAAAAACAACAACGTTACCTATCACAGGAGGACTTGGAGGACACATTTTTAGACATAGCTTCAGTGTTATTTCCCGTCACTCCCTGAAGAGTGAGTGTCTTCTCAGTTCTGTCAGCACATTTCCTCGCAGATCGATGTCGACGCGGGCATGTGTGATTCACCATCGTCTCGTTATCAAAAGGCCAAACATTTGGGGCGCTGTGTTGCTGGAAAGCAAACATGAATTTGTGTACACATGTGTGCTGCTGATAAACAGCCCTCTCATTTCTTTTCAAGCCACGTGGTTTACAAGAACAGCCGGGCGTCTGTCACACTGACACACTTCAGATCCTTCCATGGAGGTGGATCATGACGGAAGAATGACAGTTATGTACACATGTCAGCGCCAGCGACTTTGTTGTGATTGTCTCTCTGCAGCTCATGGGATGGTCCTCATTGAGCTGTAAAGCCTTTAAACGCCTTTCCCGCTCTCTTGCTCTTTGTCTTTATAATTAATCAGAAAAGAAAGAAAAGAATCCTGCTTCCATTTCTGAATTGGCCTCTGCAGTAAACACGGCGATGATCTGCCGGACCAGTTAAGCCTGTATGTTTGTTGTGGCCGTGTTAGTGACGCGTTAGCAGTCACAGGAATGGAAAGGGCAGCGCATCACTGCGAGCGGCCACCATCAGTCACAGAGGCGTCAAAACACAGGACAGCTTTATGTTGCGCCTTGTGTTGTCCGTGTGTGACTTTGTGCTCGCGTAACGCCACATTATTCAGATTCTGCGCAGAGCAGATAGAGATACTCTTAACATGCCCAACCAGTGCCATGTCATGTTTTTAACTCATGTGGTGATTAAATCAGTTTGTTTTGTCTGGCTGTTCATTGGATTTCTTGTGCATAGCTGACACACTCGACTTTTACCAGATGAAAAAAGGTGTGGCAGTGTTCTGCAGCCAATACTGCGGCGGCAGAGTTAGATCAAAGTTCCACAGACAGTCACAGCTCCGGGGTGTAACCTGGTTACTTGACGTCTACCTTGCGACAAAAACATGTTTGTCCAACATCCGCAAGCTCAAAGTTAAAGGACAAAGCAGGCAATACATGACATATTTTTCAAACTGTCAACAAATCTTAAAGCTCAAAAATACTATATTGTATATTGTTGTTGAGAACATATCAACATGGTTTTCTTTAAATCCTTCAGACAATTTTTCTGGAGAAACTACTTCCTGGCCACTTGACACACATATCTGACACTTGCACTGAGCTAAGACCAGACCCTTTCTTTCATTCGGTGATTTTATTTCCGCCCCGTCATACCTCGACTTCCTGCATGGCCTGCACGTGGACGCCGCAGCACTTGCCGTGCTCCACCAGGGCGGAGTCGAAGGCGTCCATCAGGATGATTCTCCGCAGGCCCGGAGTCTCCTTCCGCTCCACGTTGTCCAGGAGCACCTGAGCTTTGTCCACTTTGTCACAGATGACCGTGGAGATGTCCGCTGGAACGACACAAGCACGCAAGAGCACACGCACCCTTGTGTGAACATCAGCAGAACAGCAAACGAAAAAGGAACGGAACAAAATAAAATGGGAAATCTGATCAAACTGAAGGTTTCGAGAGGGATTTTAGATCCTCACAGCACCAGAATGATCGAGTTAATCAGCTCTTGTGTTTTTACTTTTGTGTTTTTGGTGACATCTGGCTCAGTCCAGTGAAAAGATTCATCACCCAAACACTGTACATCATGACTGAGTCAACAACAGTGCTGTCAGACACCAGTAGGGGGAGCTCCAGTGCCTAAGGGTGCTGCTTAATGAACCCAGAGTGTACCTGCACTAACTAAAAACTATTACTTTAAGTCAAAGTTACGAGAGGACTGTATCAGAGTCAGTAGATATCATCACTCCTGACTACAGTTGTGTGTTTAATTTTGTGTTGGCGTTTGTAGTCAGCATTTGTTTGTCTGCGTGTGTGACTTGTGTGTGTTCTCACCGGTGTTAATGATGAACCGTATGGCGTCTGGG